>NW_019059994.1:1174704-1188803 GCF_000696155.1 Zootermopsis nevadensis | reverse complement strand
TTTCTGAGAAGCCAACATACAGTAGCCAAGCAATTAATCGCATTTTATAGAACCCAAACAACGCGACTGTCGCTTTGATGACAAAGGCAGAAAGCATGCATGAAACGTCGGTCAATTTCTACGAGATTAACTGACCCTAAATCACAAAAGACAGTCATCATCATACACTCAACGGCGAGAGCTTAAAATTTCGTCCATATCAAGAAAACTTCCGAATACCACCAGAAATCCTACACTCAAAACCAACGTTTCGTGTTGCACTCGACAAAACTGTGATACACAAGTTACATTATCACATTTTCTTCGAATGTTACTCTGGACATTCAAGATGAAAGACTGAAGGAAATATAACTCGTGCAGAGAAAGGAAAGAAGTAATAAAATTAATTTACAAACACACAAAAACTATTTCATTTTACAATTGCACTTAACCTCGTCTGTATTCCACGTAAAATGTTCTTTCAAACAACCTTTGTTTTACGCAAAACAATTGTAAAAAATATGTGCAGTGTGTTGTAAGCCGGAAACTTTTTCATCGTATTTCAAGACGGCTTACCAAAGGTATTTCTTTATTTTGACGACATTTCTAAACCAATATTAACGTTCATGAATAATTATACACAATATCAAAGTTATGTGTATTCATAACCTGTCCTAAATTAATTGGAAAGTCACACAAACTGAACATTAATTGCAACGTTCATATCCAAACAAAAATGCAAATAGCTTGTACCCAACACAGGGCTATATCAACACGTGCTAACTTTTACAGCTAATTTAAATACATGTTAAACATGGCTTCCTGCCATACTGGGGCGGAACCAGAACCTTTCAGGGCCTCCTGGTCTAGTGATAACCTATTTCAGTGTTTCTCAACCTGTGTCCCGCGAATTTACGACTGCAATCGCCTAGAAACTGGAGGCAAGAAGCACGACTGAAACGTCTGTCAATTTCTACTAGACTTCACGGATAAACATCCCAGATGACAGCCATTTTCAGTGCACATCTTGTGGATGGCTTTTCTCGCTTGTTCCCTCTGCTTCGTGCCACAACCAAATGACCAGACCGTCAAGAACGCCGGGCTCCTACAGAACTGCCATAGCCCCAATCCACTTCGAAACTTCGTTATCAGCAGGCGCATATCCAGAGAGAGAGAGAGATAGAAGACTCATTTGGGAGATGGAGAGAGTCACATTATCAAGCTCGATATTGTTATGGACAGAACAAAAGAAACCTCATTAGACGAACACTTATAACGAGCACAGAAGTTAGGTCTGTCTTGCGTTCTGAACAACGGGTGTCCAACATTATTTCGTGACCAGGATAAGTCTATCAAGCCTACATCTGTGAATAATTATTCTTCTTCCTGCGACTAATTTAAATGTTAATACAGCCTTAAGAAAAGTATCCGGGCATAGTAACAAGAGGGTTGAGTATCTATCTATAGCTTATAACGGGCATGTGATAATTTTTAGGTTAGGCTAGGTTGGTTGGTTGGCTGTTCCATGGCCGAATATGTACACGCACATCCACAATTTAGGGTTAATTAAGCACAGATAAGAAATGACTAACTACTTTGTCATAAAGCATTACTTGATTTTAATGTTCATATGTTAACTCATCCATGGCCTGCTGTGTACACGAATTTCTATACAACACAGCAAAATGATTTTAATTTGTATATGCTACTTTCTTAATCCCATCAATGAAAAGATAAAAAGTGTGTTCAAATATGAATTCGTATATTCTGCAGAATTATAAATTGTTAAGGAAACACATGGTATAGTTACCACTGGATTTCAAGGGGTTAAGATAAGGACACATCATACTTTATATTATCCGTTCGCTGTTCGTACAAATACTCCATCCTTTCAGCTCCTTCCGTGCCTATTTTGCGAGTAACATCAATATTTATTCACTCCTCGAAGTGACAGACAAATTTCACACACACACACAAAACAAAGCACTTACGCTCTGCGAATTGTAAACAGCACATCAAACACTCGACGAAATAAATTATCTGGCGATAATAAAAGCGTTAAATATAGTAAGAAAGACGGGAAAAATGAAAAAAAGGTAGAAGAGGATAGAGGATATAAGGAACGGGTCAGAAAATTAAGTAGATCGACGAGAAAGGGAAACATGCATAATGAAACAAAGAAGTAAACGAAAGATGCAAATTTAGCGATAAGTAAAAAAACTACCTAAATCGCGAAAAGTGTTAGAACAGAAACCGAAATTGTCCGACAAGAGACACACAAACGTGAAAAAGCGCTTCTCGGTAGATTAGCATCTTTTACGTGCGTCATGCAAGATTTACAACCCCAACTTTAACGACAGAAACAAATTGGATTTCGAGAAAACACAAAAACAAAGGCTTGGGATATAAGTACGGACTCTTACGCGATAAAATTCGTGATTGAGTGTTTTATCCATGTTTCGCGCGCAATAAGACAAATGCGGCATTAAACTGAAGCATTTCTGTATCCCCAAGCAATGACGCAGGTCCGAGGGACAAATAAATTCAAATGTAAAAAATGTGACAGAATATTTAAAGAAAACTAAAACTAAATTCTGATGCCTCAAATACGAGAATTATCTTTGGTACTTGCATAAATACAGCATGTCCACTGACATTTCCCGATTATGCGTTCATTTAAGTCTTCGTACAGAAACAATTATCAGAAACATAAATCAAGTAGCTGCCAAAAAATCTTATAATCTAAGTGCAAGTGACCCCCGTTATAAGCGCTTTCGTTATCCGCATTTTTATTTTAATGTTATCACGAACATCCATATTCCATTCCTAAACGCAAAGTCTGCGTCAAAACTTCCCCAGGCGTATCAGCGAATGTGTTAATAAGCTCGGCACAAGAAATTCTGAGATAAATTTCGTCTGCTTCATTCTTTAAATTACCGAATACTTTATAAACCAGCTCATTGCAACACTCACCTCCCGTATTTTAATACTTCAGCGCTGAATACAGACAATTTGCTTTACGCAAACACAATATTTACATATAACACGAATAACATTACTACCAGAATGAACGTACAACAAGTGACTGAAGATGATTGGTCCATGAGAGCACGTGATAATACATGCTGAGAAACTTCGAAAATTCAGCCGCCATCAGCACGGATAAAGGTTTTTATGTTATATAAAACCTAAAGTCAACAAGAATCATTAGAATCGAAGAGGTTTCACAATGACCGCACTAAACATTCCCAGTTAAAAGCCACGGCGAATATATCCGTCGCCCCCCCCCCTCCCCTTCCGTGGCTTAAAGGTCCAATTTCCGAGAGATGAAGTCGTCAGTTGCAAAATATTGTGTTATTTTCCTCACTGTCATTAAAGGAAAAGCAAAAGAATGTGAAGTAATGTTTGACACTGACTTTTTTAGTCGCTGAAAGGAAACAAGAAATTGTAATTTTCCATTTCGGCAGTGCAGCACTTTTGTGAGTTAACGAGAAATTCAACATTTTTGTCATAAACCCTGAAGGAAAGAGCCCACAGGAAGAAAGTTTACAGAAGTTTGAGTTTGGATGTGAAAATTTTGACTGGATTCACTGCTCTAGATAAAAACCAATGATCGCTTTTTGTAAACACGGTAATGGATTTTAAGGCTCCACAAGAGACGGAAAATTTGTAGACCAGGTAAACGATTTAGGCCTACCAGGTTTCCAAGATGGATTCAGCACTATGGAGTTAGCAAGTTAGTCACTTGTAAAATACAATGCGACAATTAATATTTGCGGCCCTGGGTAAATTAAGATACGAATCGAAGATGGCTGTCTTCTGAGTTGTTGCGCCGTGTAGCCTGGTAGAAGTTGATGATAGAAACGTCGGTAAACTTCTACAGGACTACAAGGCGCAAAAACCCAGAAGACAGCCAACTTCAGACACCGCCGTGACAACTTCAAATCCTACAAGCTACGGGTCGACAGCGGTTCGTGGGCCACATGTTTAAAACACTATTTTTTTATGATAGCCTGCTGTTAAGGAGCCTGCGGACTGCAATATCAACAAACCTGTCCCATGCCTCGGCTCTCTATAGCCACTGGCAGTTTGTAACTGGCAACTCAAGGTCTGCCGCTGACATGAAACACGCACGACTGTTCCGTCAAAGTGTTCTTCGGCATAATTTATGTCATTATAAGGTGGAAAGAAATGCGCAGACGAGAATAAAACTATTCTGATCTTCCCAAAACCCACTTCTTGTGTCGCATTTTGTAATACTGACAACTTCCAACCCCGTTTATTTTGCTTAAGACCTAATTGCTACTTTTCCAGCACTGTCAGGTATAACTTATATCCTGACTTCAATCTTCTCCTCTCCCATTCTATTTCTTTATTTATCTTCTGTTCTCGTTCACTATTCATGATGTCTGTAACAGTGACTTATCTCACCCACAATTGACTTTGCATGCCATTAGACTAGTTTATAGTACCGGGGTTCGATCCCCGACGGGGGCAGAGGATTTTTCCTCTACCCTCTGCCTCGAGACCAGCTCTGGGGCCCACCCAATCCCTGTCCAATAGGTACCGGTGTCCTTCGCCGGGGGTAAAGCCGGCCGGGGCGTGATGCCGACCACTCACCCCCATCTAGTGCCGAGGTCAAGGAAGAGAGGAGCTATACCTCCGCTCACCCCAAGCGCCTACATGGCGTATAGTGGGACAAACTTTACTTTATAATAGTTTCACTAACTTCTAAGAAATAAAAGCCTGGAGGAAACTGCACAATGAAGAGCTTCACAATTTGTAAATTTCGTCAAACGTTAGCTTGATCAAATCAAATTAAAGTTTCTAATCATAGACCTATAGCAAGGCACGGAAAACACAAAAATGAGTCACTTATTAACAAAATTCTAGGCAAAATGAATGGATGAGGCCATCTGGAAGACCCAGTCATATATGGGAGGATAATATTAAAATAAATATTTAAGTTATTTAGATTAAGGATATGGACTGGATACATCTGGGTCATGACACCGTCGTGGGAGGTCTCTTGTAAGTACGGCATTGAACTGTCAGTACCGTGAACGCTTATAATGTGTTAGCTATCAGCTACTTTTAGTCTCTCAATAAACATTGTTTTATTGAGTTAATTAGTTAGAATGCATTGTGTGACTAATAAATCTTTTCAGTTTCGTTTTATTACAAGACTTAATGGTAAATTTTACGAAACATTAATTCATTCATTCAATATGTAATTGCTCATGACCGATTTGCTGATCTTATTATAAATTCCTACAGACTTTAATGTGTCATAAATTATTATAAAACGACTACATGCATAAGAAACCAACACAACAAAACTCTAACAGGTTGAAAGTAAATATGGCGTCCCTTGTCACAAGCAACGGATATGAGAAATTATCTGCAATTTATTTTTCAAAATTTGTTTTTGAAATTCTTCTCTTAAGTACTATTCGAAATCTGATATCTGATGTTAGCTCTATTCCTAAGTATACTTTACCCTTTCTGACAATCCTACTCAAAGAAAAATTTTCTAGTTAGTAGGATTATATATTACATTACCATGGTAAAGTGTAATTTCTGTTATTAGGTAGTCACATTTAGCTTCGCCAGGAATAAAAAACGCTAATAAGTAACATAATTTTATAATCGAAGGATTAAGGTACCTTATTTTCGTGTAATATTAAAGAAACTGATTACATTTTAACAGTACGTCCAGCGTACAATCAGCTTCACTTTATACAGCTTTTTTATTGTTACGATATGGTAATACTACGTCTCTATAAAGCGTCGCTTTTAACGGGCCCGTTGTCCGTAATCCAGATGATACCCAGTGCTACTTTTCACACCACATACACTTCGCCCTTGCGAAGGAACTCGTTTATCCGCTGTAAGAAACCAAGGACTAACTGCCTTTGCTACGGCACAGATCAGGAAAATTTTCGTTGCTACTTCTAGGGCAACGAACTCTTCACAAGAACACATCGAAGACACGAACCCTCTCATTCTACATAGAATGTGTATTATGATCGGATGTGATTTCTGTTGTGAGCAGAGACGACCAGGGGCGTATTTTCACAAACTTCAAAAGAAATTTCCTTCATAGTAGACGCCGAGGCACTTCCACATAAAATAGCAGACAATAGAATGAAGTAATCGCATTTCGAAACGGACCGTGTTTCTGTAAATCTTTGCTGAGAGCTTTGAAATAAAAAGCGAGGGAGACTGGGTGAAATGAACAAGAGGAAAACAAACGAGACAAGAAGAAATAATGTAAGACAGTTCTGAATCCTAAGTAAAATCCTCTCTGTATTTAGCAATCGAAGTAATCCCTTAGTTTACGCGTAGTCAACTTTAAAATTGAAGTGACTGTTATAGTATTGAGTTTTATTGGTAATTTTAAAGTCGAACAAAAAAAATTGAAATAAAACTTCACCTGAAATTCAAATTTTAAAGTTTCTTTCTTTGTAGCTTTTTTTAAACAATATAGTAGTAACAGCTCTTATTCCATTTGAATTTCTCACTGTATGGAACTTTAAAAAATATGAGTTATGTGCCGTTAAGAAACGTACAGTACAGATACAGTAAGTAAGATACCTTTTACTATTAATCGTGGGTGAAGAGTTATTTTATTTGAATTTAATCCCGAAATATGATCTCCGTAAATATAAATCAAGTGCAGTTTTGGCCTACTTTACTTTTTTAAGAAAAGAAACTACATCCGTAAATATAAATCAAGTGCAGTTTTGACCTACTTTCCTTTTTTAAGAAAAGAAACTACACTTATGTGATCAAAATTCTATCTTTAAATGTGTCTAATGACCCTCTTTCAAAGTTTGAGCTAGTGTAACTTCGTACTTTTAACTTTCTAAAATCAACAAAAACAGCATTGAAGACGCGCGAACCTGTGAGGTGGAAGTAATACTAACGTCAGTTACTAAATCTTTTAAATCTGATATGAAGATAGGACATAAATATTATTATAAATTAACGTATAAAATATTCTTTGAAAGTAAAAATTTTTAAACATTAACTTATAGCAGTGCAAAACTAGGTTACGAGTATATGAGTCAAATGAAACGTATGCAGTATCTGAATTAATTAAATTCTTCTCAAATCTACAATATAATAGTATTACGGAGTACATGTGGGCTTGGAAGAAGGCGGCAGGTGCTTGAAATATTAACTAGTAATGCCTAGAAAAGCTACAGAAAACAATGGAAACCTTAATAGCGAAGATGGCCGGTAATAGATTCGAGATTCGAATCAGGTATACCTTCCAAACAAAAGACTATAGCATACCACTATTTCACATTCCCGGATTTAATATAATCCATGCCGTGTAACTATGTACTCACTTCCGTGTGGAAAGAATTTGGCGTAAATGTCCTTAAATGAGTCTTCGTGTACCACCCCCTCTGGGCACTCCTGCAACAGATGAAATAAATATCAATACTAAGTTACTCATTTGGATATATGTAAATCTACATCTTCAGTCGTCTAATTATTAAAATGTTTTCTCTCTTTCTTGTTCTGTGATATTTGCTGAAAAATCATTAATGTGCAGACCTAAAACAACAGCTGCTTCGCCTGTTTTCCCTGTTGCATAGTAGAAGGCAAAGTCTTGATTGTAAATAGAGTTGGCAACGCTGTAAATTTCATTTAATGAACAAAAACAAAACACAACACCTCAGTCTGTATTGGACTCGTACTTTACATTTTTCGAAAATACGTTTATTAATTATATTTCAGCGACAACAGAATTAGAACTAACAAAATCTTCTAGTCTGTAACAGTAATTTTCCAAAAATTTCGCTGCCATGATAGCTATAGATCGATTACTTAAATATTTAACGTTATTAATTCTTAGACGC
Source organism: Zootermopsis nevadensis (assembly GCF_000696155.1). The sequence continues at coordinate 1,180,950 of NW_019059994.1, read as the reverse complement.
TATACAACGCTGAACTGCGGAATTATTTCGAATGTTTCATGGGCGATAGCAATGTTCAATGTCTACACTAAGTCATTCTTCCAGAAGTGTTATAAAGGAATTAAGAAATTTCACAGGATCACCAGTCTCTGTGTTCAGACTCGGATGATATCCGGAAAGTCATCTTTAGAAGCAATTCAAGTTACATATGGATATATAATACTACCAACATTCGTAATAAATGCATTAATTTGTATTAAAATAAAATATTTTAATAATATTTAACCCGCATGAAAAGTACTCACTCTTTCAACCCTGCTTACTGAGTGCAATAATTATTTTGCGGATTCTAAGGTTCTCGTGGCGGTGAGTAAGAAGAAGGCTGTCTTCTGGGTTGTAGCCCTGATAATGGACCCAGAATGGACCTCTGAAACGTGGGGAAAATTCTATTAGACTACACGGCGCTACAACCCAGAGACAGACATCTTAATAATTATTTTATTCTCTGCGATATAAAACGTCCATACAGAAAACTAAATTGTAATTATTACAGGAAACAGATACGCTCCTGTTCACTGAAGATTTTTACCGTAAACGTAGAGACGTAAAGAAGTTAAGCTTTTCATCCACTTCCTTCGAGTTCAATCCAATCTCACGAGCTCTGTTTAAATTCTTCCTAAGGGAAATCAAACAGACAGTGTAAATAATGAAGTTCTGAGCCATTTCTACTGCTTTTTCCTGCAGAGTTTGGTGTATATTTCAGAGACGACCGAAAGACACATAAGGAGAGAAATTTCTTTTCTGATACTACTATTATTAAAAAATAATTAGTAAACACACTAACACATATTTTCCATTTTGCAACGCCAGTATATCAGTTCTAGCACTATAATTAGCCTTCTTCTCCAAATTCTAGGTTTCTCCCTGTTAACCATCAACCCACATTGGGGCATATTCATCTGTCACTACCCCACGTGATATTCGACAGCCCTGATTATGGAGGCAGCAAGCACCTCTGAAATGTCAGTAAACTTCTATTGGACTACATTTCAGAAGACAGTTATCTTCGTATGTGTGTTATTTTTATTTGCCTAAATCTCTAAATCAAAATTCCGCATCCATCCGCAGTGAGATATAAATACAGTGTAGGTGAAAGGTTACATTCTAGAACGCATTGGTCGAGATAGCACGCCTTGCGGAGAATGGTACGGCTCTACACAGCTTCTGACAACAATGGTCTAAGACTCCTTTGCATCATATCTGAAATTCAAAATCACCCATCAGCGGTACAGAACGATGTTGGATAAAATGTAACGCGGTACTTACAAGATTAATATTAACGTTGAATTAAATAAAATAAATAAGAACATTGAACTTTAAATATAAATCAATCTATTTCCTTCGCCAAATTTATGAATTACCAAATACTTAAATGTTCCCTTTCAAGTCGAAGCTCATCTAAATAATATTCAAGAATTTGGTCCGTACCGCAAAGAAAATACACTTCACATTAAAAGAGCAAGTAGTTAGTATTCTTTAGGGGAGTAAAAAGCTAATAGGACGGAGATTAATGTGGCATAATGAGAAGATTATAATCTTTATTGTTTATCAAATATTATTGTGATTATTAAATCAAGGAGAATGAAATTGGTAAGTCATATAGCAACGACGAGAGAAGTGAAAGATGACCCAACCAAATCTAACCCAACCTACCTTGTTCTAACGTGTAGAAAATTAGCCAAAATTAACGGAGACTTGCGTAACATAACGTAAGCGTGCAGAAGCGTGACTTAGTAACCACGCGTGCCCAAGCGTGACAAAGCGTGTCCAGGCGTGACATCCTTTGACCTCGTGAAGAGGTATCATCAAATGTGTCGAAAAATGACGAAGATTTACAAAGCCGACCTCGTGGTGACCAAGCGTGACAAAGCGTGACTAGGCGTGACTAGACGTGACCTGCTATAGAGTGACGAGAGGTCACCATAAGTGATAAAATACGACGAAAATTTGTAAAGTGGGTCAAAACGTGACCAATCGTGATCACGCGTGACAAAGCGTGACTAGGCGTGACTTACTGCAAAGGCGACCCAAGATTTGATAAGAAGTGTCGAAACCTGAAGCATATTTACAAAAACTGACCAAGCGTGACCATGCGTGACTAGGCGTGATGTAATGTAAGAGACTCACGAATTGTGGCCATAAGTGTCAAAACGTCATAAATACTTTAGAAAGTTGACATAACCTAACAAAATCCATTAAACTAACCTAACCTAACCTAACCCAACTTAACATTTCTCACCGAATTAAACTTGTCGAAACTCGTTCTCACGTGTTGAAAATTAGCCAAAATTAACGGAGACTTACGTAACATAACGTAAGAGTGCCGAAGCGTGACTTAGTAACCACGCGTGCCCAAGCGTGACAAAGCGTGACTAGGCGTGACTTACTGTAATGGCGTGCCGAGATGTGACCAGAAGCGTCAAAACGTGAAGCATATTTACAAAAAGTGACCATGCGTGACAATGCGTGACTAGGCGTGACTTACTGTAATGGCGTGCCGAGATGTGACCAGAAGCGTCAAAACGTGAAGCATATTTACAAAAAGTGACCATGCGTGACAATGCGTGACTAGGCGTGACTTACTGTAATGGCGTGCCGAGATGTGACCAGAAGCTGTCGAAACCTGAAGCATATTTACAAAAACTGACCAAGCGTGACCATGCGTGACTAGGCGTGATGTAATGTAAGAGACTCACGAATTGTGGCCATAAGTGTCAAAACGTCATAAATACTTTAGAAAGTTGACATAACCTAACAAAATCCATTAAACAAACTTAACCTAACCCAACCCAACCTAACCTAACCTAACCTAACCTAACCTAACCCAACCTAACTTAATATTGCTCACCAAATTAAACTTCTCGAAACTTGTCACGTGTTGAAAATGAGCCAAAATTAACGGTGACTTACGTAACATAACGTAAGAGTGCCGAAGCGTGACTTAGTAACCACGCGTGCCTAAGCGTGACAAAGAGTGTCCAGGCGTGACATCCATTGACCTCGTGAAGAGGTATCATCAAATGTGTCGAAAAGCGACAAAGATTTACAAAGATAGATCAAACGTGACCAGGCGTGACTAGGCGTGACCTGCTATAAAGGCGTGACGAGAGGTCAACATAAGTGATAAAATACGACGAAAATTTGAAAAGTGAGTCTAAACGTGACCAAGCGTGATCACGCGTGACAAAGCGTGACTTACTGTAAAGGCGTGCCGAGATGTGACCAGAAGTGTCAAAACGTGAAGCATATTTACAAAAAGTGACCATGCGTGACAAAGCGTGACTAGGCGTTACGTACTGTAAGAGACTCACGAATTGTGGCCATAGTGTCAAAACGTCACAAATACTTTCAAAAGTTTACATAACCTAACAAAATCCATTAAACAAACTTAACCTAACCCAACCTAACCAAACCCATCCTAACCTAATTTAACATTTCTTACAAAATTAAACTTGTCGAAACTCATTCTCACGTGTTGAAAATTAGCCAAAATTAACGGAGACTTACGTAACATAACGTAAGCGTGCCGAAGCGTGACTTAGTAACCACGCGTACCCAAGCGTGACAAAGCGTGTCCAGGCGTGACATCCTTTGATCTCGTGAAGAGGTATCATCAAATGTGTCGAAAAGTGACGAAGTTTTACAAAGCCTGATCAAGCGTGACCAAGCGTGAAAATGCATGACTAGGCGTGACTTACTGTAAAGGCGTGACGAGATGTGACGAGAAGTGGCGAAACGTGAAGTGTATTTACAAAGCGTGAGTAATCGTGACCAAACGTGCAAAGCGTGACGCACTGTAACTTCGTTACGAATTTTGGTCATAATTGTCAAAATGTCACAAATATTTTCAAAAAGTTTACCTAACCTAACTAAATCCACTAAACAAATTTAACCTAACCTAACCTAACCCAATCCAACGTGTCCTAACCTTTCCTACGCGAAGTTTTCTCACCTGACCCAACATGACGGTACTTAATCTAAAGTAAAGCAAAGTAGATAATATTAACCGACCCTTACTTAACATAACGTAAGCGTGCTGAAGTGTGACTTAGTAACCACGCGTACCCAAGCGTGACAGAGCGTGGCCAGGCGTGACCTGCTTTAACTTCGTGACAAGGATCATCAAATTTGTCGAAAAGTGACGAAGATTTAGAAATCATAAGACGTAAAACAATGAACGATTCTTACTTATCGTTGAATTTTGGTCTGAAAACGAATGGATGTGATATCACATAGTTTGTAACGTTTATCATCGTGTCACCGCATAGTAACACGGCATGTAAACAAGAAATCGATCGCTTTATGCATTAGACCGTGGAAAATGTGTTACTGTTTCTGTGAACGTAGATTGGGGGTATAATTTCGGGAGGGCTCCTTCCACTTCCTCCGGAACAAGATGAAGGCTGCTGTCTGTGTCGGGCTCTAGAGGGGGTTAGCAGGGGCAGAGGAGCGCAGCGATCAATACCCTCTGGGATCAGCAACTATGTACTACGCAGTATGAAAACATTCAGCATCTCCATATTCGTGTTTGTCTCTCATTTTCATATCCACGCAAATAAACTTGAAGCACAAAATCGTATTGATATCAAAACTTCTGAATTACTGTAAAAAGTACATAAATAAAAATCATATGCAACTTTGTGTAAATGTTAAACCCGGCAACATGTTACTGCAATTACACAGACTTCCTTTCACAACAGATACTACGAGGACCAATTAGGGATAGGGTGGTTAAAAGGAAAACGCCAACAGTTTATTAAATAAGTAGCTATTTAGTGCTTTGGACTGACAAAAATATTAGCATTGATACAAATAAAGCATTTAATAATGAATACTGGACTCATGTCAGTGTGAATGGTTATACAAGTTTGCGTCTGTGTAAACTGTTACTTCAAGAAAGCGATTTTCACTTCTTACGCTGCGACGTCATTAAGACGCCTAGGGGCGTGGAGGTAACGCTCAACGTATTCTTGATCTCGGCACTAATTGAAAGTAAGTAGTTACTTCTGTGGTAAGAGGTACCGGTAATCTTTGAAGAAAATATTAGGTTTACAACAGAGATGGTCTAGATGTGATACAGAGAAGATAATTCCTAACCCCTGCCGGAAATCGAAGTCAAGTCATCTAGCTGAAGTATCCCGGTTCGCGATTTTAAACATAAAATCATTCTGTAACTGACTATTTTCTAAACAAAAAGTTTCAGTTTTTCGTGATTAAATCTGACACACAAACACAGTGTGAAGTCCAATGAGTCGCAAGTGGGAGGTCCGAGTAATTCTTAAGAGTGCAATATGGAAGTGGTCCGAGCATCTGGGGCTACGTGTGCAGGGATTTATGTCTTCCTTGACCTTCATGATTCAACCCCACTCCGACGTGTGATTCCAGGCCAGTTGAGAGATTTCCCACAGGCCTGGCATCCATTTCTTGAATATTGGATACACGGAATAGTAACAAAGTCTATTTCAAGTTGGCGCTGTGTTCACGAAGCCGCAAGACGGAAATATCTTGAGATATTCAGTTTTTTTCTTCTACACTTTGTGTAGATTTCTCAAAGAGAAAAACTAGGGTAGTAGAAAGAACAATTCATTCAACACTGCAAAAATAATTGTTTTTATTACTTTTCGCTGCTTCAAAATAAAAGTAACAATAACCGAGACGAACTAATGAAATTTTTTATTTTCTGAAATGAGACTGACCGATATTAACACTGAGCAGTTACACTCAACCGGAAGTTATGCTACTTGGAACTAGAAGTGGCGGATTTGTTCCCTTTGGAGGACTGGACTGACATTTTGACTAAAACTCAAGTTTCAATACTGCCACCGCAGGTTGAAATGTCGCCCACATCGGTACAACTGTCCCATAGCCAACACTTTACGACAACCTCACACTGCAGTGTAATTGCGTAGAATATTGAACACCGATAATGAGTGTGCAAGGTTTGGTTGTTAAGCTGTGACACTAACTCCGCTGAGGGGGTGGGAACTTATAGCTTGTGGACCAAATTAAAAATTAGATTTTTTAATTCTTGTCTTATTTTTTTTTTATTTAGTGTTCTGTCTGACGACAGGTCCATATGAACAGGATCCTTCCATCCTTTTCTCGGACTGGGACCTGTTCATATACGTTCTTGGCAGATGATCCAGAAGTGATTTGCCATTGCCTTCTTCTGTGTGTAAATGGAGTAATTGTTGGGATGCCACAGAG
>NW_019059994.1:1155228-1174319 GCF_000696155.1 Zootermopsis nevadensis | reverse complement strand
CCATATGAACCGGATCCTTCCCTCCTTTTCTCGGACTGGGACCTGTTCATATACGTTCTTGGCAGATGATCCAGAAGTGGTTTGCCATTGCCTTCTTCTGTGTGTGAATGGAGTAATTGTTGGGATGCCACGGAGAAACCGGGGAAGCCCCCGGAGGAAAACTCCGTGTTGCCTAGACCACGGCCTTGCCCAACACAAGTTATAAATTCGGGCACCGACGGGAATCGAACCCGAGACCCCAGGATTACAAGGCCAGCGTTCTAACCGCTAGACCACCGTGGCGGTTAATTCTTGTCTACTATCCGTAAAATTACGCAAGCAAAGTATACGCATATCTTTGCACACTGGAATTATGTGTTCTCTGGCTCTAATTTATAAACCTTTGTCACATCTGTGACTACATGCCCTTGTCTTGTATCCTCCACTTGCGTGATTGTAACAACACCTACAAAAAAACTTTTATGTTATTCAGCTGCTGAAATGGCTACACCTGGAGAAGGTAAAGCATTTTCATCACGTTCTGGAGGTACAGAGTTTAATTCCCCGTGGGGACCGACTACACTAATTGATGTTTCTGGCGATTTTCTTCAATTAATCCACTTTACTTAATTCGCATATGCAACAACTTATTTATATTATCGATACATATCCTAATCGACTGCATATTATCTCAGCTGAGAATTAACTCTAATAATATAAAGTGAATGTTCAGCGTCGCTATGAGGCAAACTTTGAAATACTTCCACATACCTCCCATCCTTACAATCGACTTCCCTGTCTTTTGTCTAAATGTTATTATCGCATCTCCTTCTTGATCTTACAAATAACCTATTCCAGGTGGTTTCACAACCAAACTTTTGTATATATTCTTGTTCCTCCAACCTAGCCACATGTTAAGCACATCGTAGTTTCCAACGTGCAAGTAATTATAAGGTGAAGATGGACTGGGTGTGTAGACGATAAACGCCAGACTTCATTATTATACAACAACGTATTAAATAACTAGAGAATTCATAATAAGACGCGGTACTAGAATAACAATCTGGAGTGTAACACACAGATAGGGACATGATAATCACTTTTGCAAAATTAATTAGCATTTACTTCTATATTTGTCGTTCATATGTAATCTGTATTTTAAAATTATAACAGATTTCAGCCATGATTAGCGAGACAGTGTGCTTCTCCGAAACATTGGCCTCTACTTACCACACCCCACGGCGCCAGAACCCAAAACATCTTCAACATCGTCACATCCGCGAAAACCTCAAATCTCACATGCAACAACTTTATTCTAATACAATAACTCGCGATTCTCCTCAAGCGTGTAAATATACCTAACCCCGTGTTGCCAAGAATCTTCTGAATGAGATCAAACAGTTTGCTAGTTTTATTCATAGTAGCAGCTGGACCAACTCTTGTGGCCATGGATGAGTTGAGTGCCAAATCCTAGTCATTACCCTTACAAGTGGGACTTTTCTCGTTCTATAAAATGATCTCCATTCAAGTACACCTCAGAATAACTTCATTGGCTTGCTATTCTGAGCTCAATATCGTAGTTTCATTTAGCTCAGCTACAGGCGTCGTAAGAACATTTTCTTGTTATCATCGATTCTCAAGAATGAGTCACTGTAAAAACCTGGATGTTAAACTAACGCCACAGAACAGAATAATTCTTGAGAAGCTGATGGTTGGCTAAGCTGTTAAGAAATTCCCCGCGTTTCATGCACACCTAGGTTCCAATACTGAGTTCACAACAGCCTGCTACTGATACCTATCTTGAGCCAGATAAATAAATGCACACCCCTACAACTACTTACCTAAGATTCAGTTTAATATTATCCCCCCATCTTGGCCTACGTAATTCTCGTTTTCCTACGTTTCTACTTGTCCCCTCATTTAATCCTTGCTGATTTGATTATCCTAATAATATTGGTGTACAAATTAACAAGTTGAAATAATATAAACGATTGTATACAAATTACAGTAAAGATGTTGATAAAGACGGTGGAAGAGTTCAATTTAACCCTTTCTATGTTGGACACGCCAAGCGAATATTTGAATTAAGTTAACTTGTTTTAAGCGCGCTCTTATTATCCTGTCTCAACAGTGAAGCTACTAGAATTCTTAAGCCACAAAAACCGGGTTAACTCCCAAGAAATTCTATTAAATTTCCTAGAAATAAAGTTCATGCGGTTACCTGGATTTCTTGATCAATATTTCATTTCCTTAAGTGCTGATGAAGAATATGAGAGATTACATAACCCAAGCTGCCACAGCTTATATCCTGCTTTTGTGAATGTCAACCGGAAACCGATATTCATTTCACTTCATTTTATCATTTCCTCTTAATAAAATTACCGGAAACTCGTAACCAGTTCTGTACTCTGTGTAATTATAATGCTTTAAAGTACATACGAGTTATACAAAGAAGTCCTAATAACGAAACTCTCCCCATTCTGTCCTATAATAACTCCTCCGTCTCTGTTAAGTCTCTACCGAAACAATTCTCCAGCCGCGATAAAATCCAGACATTACCGCCTCAAAACTCCACACGTATAAAACTTTTAATGACCTTTACTTTGTGGAAAATTCAGTCGTTGCAAAATAAAGGTAATGAGTGGGAAGATTACGCCGAAGTTCAAATGCAGGTGGCAACGATACAGGAAATTTTGTTATGGCATACGAACTGTTAAATCAGACGCATTCTTTCCAAAATGATAATTGCTCTAGTTCTGTTAATATGCGTGACAGTATTAAGATTTAACCCTGTGTTAGGTATAACGCACGTCCGAAGTTTAAAAGTATGTGTAGACCTATATGTGTATTTATGCATGCGTATGTATAGATGTATATTTATATGTGTCTATTAATGTTGTAACAGTGATAACTAGCCTTTGGTTCGAGTCCTGATGACTATTAAAATAGCCGAATTCTGACCGTGTTGGAGTCATTAACATGTTCAAAGTTTCAATTTCGAGTAAACTTCGAAGTGAAAACTGGTATCACAGCATATGTCTGATGTCAAACCAGTTCAACTACTTAGCCCATTTAAAACACAAACCTTCCCGGAAAAAACAAATCACAATACCGAATTATTGGAGCCACATCACGATATCGTGGCTAATACGCGACTTGAAATCGGTACGGTCTTAATTTAAACTTCTTAGGTCAATGACCATTGTCATAGAACAACACTTCCTGTGTAAGGGAATTCTGCAACCAGTCGGTAGACTATTTCTTTTTCATAACACGCACACCAAACGCGTAGATGCAAACAACTGACTGAATGGACAAGTGAGTTAAACAAATACATACTTCGGTATGTGTCGTATTTACGTCCGTCAGCTTTTTAAGTTTCAAATTCTTACTTAGCTTCGTTCATAAAGTCAATTTAAAACTCGTGTTATTTGCGTTGTTTGTGAAAATTACAGAAAACGAAGGTTGTATCTTTCCATCCTCGTGGTATATTTCCGAAACTGCGGTTCGTATTTAGATGAACACTTTTATTGGTGACCAGTAATAAAAGTTATCGGCTCGACACAGTAGCGGCAGACAGGCGGTTAATGCGCTGGAGAGCTGAACAACATTGTCGTTGCGCCTGTATGGCAGGCAGCCAGAAAGACTAGTAAATTGAACCGAAGATTGCAGTAGTTTGTGTTGTGAAGAAAAAGTATCCGCTAAGTGCTTTCTGTAAATTGCTGTACTACCTGCTCAAAACTGGCACACATCCCTGTCTATACTTCTTCACTGTAACAAAACAACATGTCTCTTCTATGCATCTCATATAGACCTATCTTGAACTTGTGACTGAAACACACTTTAATTTTTTTTTCCAATGACACTGTCAAACGTCATATTGCTCTAACCGGTTTGTAGAAGAGGTCCTCGATTTTTAAACGTTGTTAAAAATAATATGGCATTTGTAGCAATGTTGAATTAATTCCCTTTCTAGAGCTTGCGTGAAGTACACCTTTTAAACGTATCCGATTCGGAATTCTGAAATAATACACCTCACAGAAGTTTCCCATATACATTCGTAGATAACAAAGAAAGTTCTCGGGTTTTCTTGCAAATGAACGTCGCATACTTATTTCTTATGGTCTCCTAGAAGACTGAATTCTGTTAAGCCTTTTCAAGCAATCAGCCGTGTAAATATGGAGCTATGGGTTAATATCTGCATTGGTAAAGGAGGCAGAGTCAGACCCCAAAACTTATGGTTGCAACTCCAAAATTAAAAGACTTCATAGCAAATGTATATCATTGTTACCTTTTATTCACCGTATATGTCCCTAAACCCTACTTTCTCCTGAATGAAAAAATGGTTTCATGTGATCAGGAGATGCTAATCCGTAGTTCCTCAGTCCTCACTATCTGCAACAACAAAAATATTCCAACCCTGCCTTGCTTCTTTTAACGGACCTCTTAAGTGAGGGTTCGTAAAAGGCTGAAGTAAACAGACATGTGATTCTGTCTTGCAAGTGTTTGAGTGTTTCTTTGATGAAGATCACTTTAAAATTAAAGCAGCCTGTTGATACATAAAGAAAACAGAGAGTCAAAGCCCTTAGAGCACTTCCAGTCAGTCAAGACCAGAACATCGAACACACAGCTGCTGAAATGTCTCTCATTTCTTCTTCTGCACTTCACGATAAGGTAATATTGCCTTCCGGGCGTTCATAGTCGGATGTTAAGACACAAACCCAGTTTACATTGGGAACAAAATTTATGCCGGTAAGAATCGTTAACCATTGGAAGACACCCAGCTCTCTGTGCGCCTGCTCACGACAGATACCAATCTCTGCTATTACTCAACAGAAAACACTGTGTTAAACGTTATCATGCTGTTTATATTCTTAGGGTGTAGGATAATGTTTTCGGAACGCAAAGTAGAGTAACTTACATTTTCTTACATTGCTGTTAACACTCCGAAAAAAAGGAAAAAATCGAAGTTCAAGGTACAATGTGAGATATGTTTGTCATGTTTAAACTTGCAGTCCCTTCGCGGACACAGTCGTGGTGTTCATATAATTAAACACTTACTGTACAATTGACACTTAATCTGTAATTTGTTGCTTATCGTTGCTGTGTATAAATTGTCGAAGCGAAATTCTGTCCTGTATTGCGTGTTACAACAGGCAATTCAAGCCAGATACTCTAAATTTTAGTAAGAACGTCACTTTGGTTCACCTTTTAATATGCCATTTTGACCTAAGCGAGAACTGATGGATGATTTTGTACACATTGGAGCCTTTTAAATATGTCACATAAAGTATCAAGTGTCAAGTCCTCTTGAGTGGTTAAATTGCTTAACATTTTGATATCCGTGTCATTCTTTCATGTGGAATTCCAGCACGTCAGTCCTATTTATTTTGCTTGAACCTCAAATAGAATTTCTAAATGTTACGCCGAATCTCACACAGGACTGTTTTTCCACCTCCATTTCGTTAAACAAATGACAGATCACTAAAAAATAGTTATCTTCCCTTTTTATATCTGAACTCCCTTATGTTCTTCGTCCTTAGTCCTTCTTGGGTTATTCTTTTCTTCGTTGCATTTTTGTTGCAATTTCGTATTGCTGGGATCAGTGCTGATCACTATGCAAACACACTGAACCATAAAATTAAGACAGCGCCTGAATTACGCTGCACGGCATACAGCGGTGTCGGAGAAGAAGCCGAAGTGGTACGGCGAGATTAGCAGCTGCCTCTGTTTATACAAGCAACCTAATAACAGATAACCAGCCAACCAACCTAATCTAAACTAAACTATGTGGCTACGAATCCGACTACCCTTAATATTTCGGGGCATAATTCAGTGTAACGAAAACCGGAATAAGTGTGACGTTAAAAACAATCTCTTCGGGTATAATTTCACAAAATTCACGACCAATTTTCCCACTAACCCTCTCATCTCCTTAACCACACGTATCGTAAGAGAACAAGGCGTTCAGCTATAGAAAATTCGTAACTAACAATTTCATTGTGGAGGATTTTTCTTAGAGAGTTCATAACTCACCTCATCTGAACCCGATGAATCCAGTTTACCTCATCATGCACCACTTCTCTAAGGTCCGTTCTAATATTATCCTGCCAGAGACATTAGTCGTACTTGACAAATTACCTTAATATTTATGATTTGAAGTTTTCACAGCGGTGAGTATGAAGACTTCTGTCTTCTGGGTTCTTTACCAACGTTTCAGAGGTCACCAGACTACACAGCGCAACAACCCATAAGACAGGATCTTCATACTCATCGCCCTGATGACGGAGGCAGTATGACCTCTGAAACGTTGGTTAACATCGACCAGACTACACAGCGCAACAACCCATAAGACAGGATCTTCATACTCATCGCCCTGATGACGGAGGCAGTATGACCTCTGAAACGTTGGTTAACATCGACCAGACTACACAGCGCAACAACCCATAAGACAGGATCTTCATACTCATCGCCCTGATGACGGAGGCAGTATGACCTCTGAAACGTTGGTTAACATCGACCAGACTACACAGCGCAACAACCCATAAGACAGGATCTTCATACTCATCGCCCTGATGACGGAGGCAGTATGACCTCTGAAACGTTGGTTAACATCGACCAGACTACACAGCGCAACAACCCATAAGACAGGATCTTCATACTCATCGCCCTGATGACGGAGGCAGTATGACCTCTGAAACGTTGGTTAACATCGACCAGACTACACAGCGCAACAACCCATAAGACAGGATCTTCATACTCATCGCCCTGATGACGGAGGCAGTATGACCTCTGAAACGTTGGTTAACATCGACCAGACTACACAGCGCAACGACCCAGAAGACAGAAATCTTCATACCTTAATACTACCCACTCAGTGGAATCCAATCCATATGGATTTCAGACATGTCATTGTCCGCCTACATCACGAATGTAGAAAAACTTTTATCTGTATGAAGTGAAATGCGTGACTGAGGTGATCATCCTATCCGATTTGTCGTTCCTTCAACCCAGGAAACCGGCCGCTCCGCACACCCACACTTCCTCATCGCTGAGAGAACAAATATTTTTCCACTGCGACAAAAATAATACATATCTTCGTGTTCTGGACGCTCCGTACTCACACTACCTTGAAGATAAATTACAAGAATATGTAGGTCACTGAAGAGTCATTTTAAACTTTAGGTCTGTGGAAGGTACTACTGAAGTTCAACTGTTCTCTTGATAATGCATGCATAACAATAGGAATATCAATTATGACGGTCAAAAATGGCAATAGGAATGACTACAGGAACAACAGTAATAGGTTTCTTGTTGTTGCGCAAGTCTCCACCTCCTAGGGAAAACGTTACGGACAGACGTAGGCGGAGCTACAAAGTTTTTCTCGCTCACGCCAGTGTGAAGTGGGCTTGAAAACGACACATCTCATTCAGAAACACAGGTTTCCAGTTATGGCTAACGTTTAACAGTTTCAATGAAATTAAACTTGCCCTGTCGTATGTCTGAATGTCTTTGTCTTTCCAACTATAGAAACTGCGAATTATGGAGACACAAAATATAATTTACATAATTTTATTCTGAAAAATCTCAATATGGAAAGGATTAAATGCAATTGGCCTGTACTTCGGTGTGGACCGAGTAGGAAAAAGAATATTGCACACATTAAGAGCTATCTCATGTTAAGACACATTGTCGAAAGTACCTAATGTTTTCTTTATACGTGATCGGTTCGTCCTCCTACTCAGACAATGTTGTTCCATTTCACATCACAATCTTGGCACACACCTAAGGCCAGCTGTTATTAATTTCACTACGCCGAAACATAAGGATATGGCAGACAGTCGCTGTTATTCTAAAGAGAAAAGTGCTTAAAATCGAATCCCGTAACAGTTGCCCCTAAATATCTGCGTTCTCTTCAGGTGGTCAAAACAAACATCAGCTGTTCACGGACAATAGAAAACCCATCGGTCACACCGGTAGAATAAGAAACTTGCAGCTATGCAGCTCACCAGCTATTTGGTATTTATTATTACCACGGTCTTCTGAACGCTTCCCGTGTTACGTTGAGCACTGTAAACGAACAAACAGGCTCGGTGCCAAATTTTGAACACTTATATATTTCTTTCGTAAAACGTCCTACGCTGACCTTTATCTGATATTTCCAGAACAAAAATTTACTATCACTTTACTCCCATTGTGATTATCAGTCTCCCAGCCAAATCACAAAATGCCAATGAGTGGCATCTCGTTAATATAAAAAATATTAAACGCTCCATTAATTAGGGCGTTGTTAAATTACTTTCAAATGAGGCTACTATCCGCAGGTCAAACTGATGCATAATATTGACGAAAGAGTTACGTACCTACTCCATTCAAAATCCCTTCTTGTAAGCTTCAATGGTGCGCCCGACATTAATAACAGACTTCATTGTCTTGTAAGCTTCCAGTCGTGTAGCCTAAGCTTAGGTCTCCAAACTGGTTTTTTCTATCAGTTTTTATCTTTCCCCCATCTTATCCGCTCGCATTTAATCCCGTTTAAAATATTTGGTTAATCTCCATACCTAATAGGATAATTTTATGACTTTCGTGAGTGTTATGCATAAATTTAGCACAACCGTTTCCATAATAACACTGTTAATGAATTCTCGGCCTTATGGTCTGCATGACTAACCGTAAAACCACTGAATGTTAAAATGTTAATTATTGGCAACACACGAGGAACTTTTTAGTTTCTTTAAAGATAAAAATATAAACCTATACATACAAAATCTACCGCTTCCCAAATTCTTGTTATATTTAAATAAAAACGCAGTTTTACACCGGTCCCGTTGCTATAAATAATACTACACCTCATTTTGTAATTTTCTCAATTTACCTCATACGTTTCCTTCCTTAAGTCCAGACATTCTCATCTGTACCTTGTTCCGGAACACACTATTACAGGTTTTCATTCAAATTTGTTTTGCCTGTCATGTACCCTTGAATATAACTCTCAGTGTAAACTCTTTGTTTATAATAAGTGAAATTTTATAATAGTATGAATTTTACTTGTAATATGTAAAATATGTGTTGTGTTGAGACTTAGTCACATCCTGTCATCAGACCAACTAATGGATCCATGGAATGAATATATATATATATATATAATATGTATGTGTAGGCCCATTAATGATACTGTTTTAATTTCCTGAAGACTGGACAATTTATTTCAATTATCAGCATAATTCAGGAAAAAATGGCCACTGGAGGGACGTAACAAGAGGCAGAACATCTCGTTATGTTAACACTTTATTATATCCTTGAGCAGTTACGGGCCTTTGAGAACAACCTGTAGTACAGGGAACGGTTCTTCAAAGGTGGGATTGGAGTCGTCCACAAATAGCGGCTAAATCAGACAAATATGAAGGTTTTGACCCAGTTACTCCTCATCTGACGCAGAAGGATATACAACAAAATATATCATTGTGCAGTCACTGGACCTGAATGCAGCAGCAGTTCCAGTGAAATCATTCAACCAGATAATTGAACACACCCAATGCATATCTCTGTGCGTCAAAACGTTGCTGGCCAATGATATTTTCATTTGGCTTCTTGCTCGATTTTCATGTTATTTTGAGATAGGAAAAAAAACATTCTTTTAATGACCTTGAAATCTATCTCTGTAGCGCTAGTTCGCAGTAAAACTGTCAAACATGGTTCGTTACAATTTATACTCTGGTTTATGTTTATGTAAATACTCTCTACTACTACTACTACTAATACTACTATGGCGTAACAGCCCAAAATCGAGCCCTAGCCTCCTCAAATAGTCTCTACTATTGTCAATTTGAGTCTCTATCAGTGGCAGTACGTTTGCCAGTGTCCACAAATTCGTTATTCTCACAGATGGCCAGCTGAACAGCACTGAAGTTAAATATGCTGTGTAAGATTTGAGGTTTTCACAGCGGTGAGTATGAAGATTTCTGTCTTCTGGGTTGTTGCACTGTGTAGTCTGGTAGATGTTTACCAACGTTTCTGAGGTCATACTGTCTCCGTCATCAGGGCGATGAATCGGTATCGGTCGGCAGTATGACCCCAGAAACGTTGGTTAACATCGACCAGACTACACAGCGTAACAACCCAGAAGACAGAAATCTTCTAAATATGCTATGTTATTTAGACGAGCTTTGAAAGACCAGCGGGCAGTACCTGGGAATTTTCAGAGCCGAAAACGTCCCCCCCCCCCCCAAAGCAGTTGAATGTAATGTCTCTTCGTACTCTCCCTCCATTCTCTCTCTCTCGCTCTCTCTCTCTCTCTCTTAGGGACAAAAACTGTACCGTAGCTTACGGCAAAGAGGTTCAAATGTTTAAAAGTCTAGGAATATAAACGAAAGCATATTAGAAGAGAATATGAAGTAAAACTCTGTCAATTCGTACTTACAACAGCTGAAACTCGAGATTCTGCAGATATGAAGTTTGGGACATAGAAGGATTCCGTACAATGGTGTTAGAAAATCTAATATTTATGGCATCACTTATCGAACTTAAAGGTCGAGTTTCAAAACTCCGGGGCGGCTGTTAGCTCTGATACCTTGAGGAAATTCACGAACTCCACAATCCTTTGTCTCCACAAGCACGGTAGCAAAAGTTTGGAGCATAAAGTAAAAAAGATCACCAGAACCCAATTTGAATGCTTTGTTTAGACACCTCTGAATTAATTTCTTTTGCATTAGTTAATGACTAAGAGATACAAACGTCTATACAAAGTTCCGTTTTTTATGAAATAAGATCTCATTCCGGCTGGCGACATTTTGTAATTAAGGAAACTCGAACGTCTTATTGCTAATTGTTCCATTCTCTTCAACATTCCAATTCTTCCGAAAATTAATTTCGTCTTCTCTGCTTTTCATTAAATTGCAAATGAAGATTTTGTCCATTTCAGATTCTATTTACTGCTCTCTGTTATCTATCTTTGTTTCCACAAATTTTCTCATCCCTTCTTTTAGCACAAATTCTTCCCATAAATAGTTACATTCCTGCAGAACCACTGACTGCTATCGGAGCGTAACTTTATTTACATATTTAATCATAATTTATTACAGGAACAAACTAATGACGTAATATAATATAAAATTAACAGTCGTGCACAGGCCACATGAGTTTACATTAAATGCTGAGCTACAATCAGAATGAAGTCAATCTTTAATAAACTAAGTGCGAATAAAAAACACAAGAATACCGAATCATTAGAAGCAAAAAGCCCAAAAACGTCAACGTTAAAAAATAATATGACAAAATAATTATTTATTATTAATTATTTTACTTAAAATATATGCAGTAACTTAATATATGACTGCAATTTTTAATTACTAATATTTTTATTTTAATATTATAATCTATGTTCAATATGCGGTTGAATGGCAGTGTGAAACATATGATGATGATGATGATGATGATGATGATGATGATAATGTTATGTATATAAATACGAATAGTTTCTCCAGAGCCAATAAGAAGCAGCAGTACATGCAATAACCGGTGTTTGTCCATGCCTGACTCTCGATAATAACCGAAAGACTTGAAACATAATTTAAACAAAGTACTTATTTTTCTCTATTAACAAAATCACGGAACAATGCTGTAAACACCACTAAATTCCGGACTTTCATTACATCTGCAAGAGAAGTAAACATGATACGTTCTCTGTGTTATGATTAATGGCATCTGGAAACAGGCATAAAAATACAGTGAGAGTTAGACCCAACTCCATTATAATTCATCATAGCTTCACGCCATATAAATCATCCCTAAAGAGAACTTATATAAGTTCGACACTTAGACACAAGAAACTTGACGAAAGAGTTAGCTCAGCGTGTGTACCTTAAACACATAACATGCTTAATAGTAACTGAATTTAATACTGGTGGCAAATGACAACACTGGAAGATGCTTGGGTAAGAAGTTACTGGATATCGTGGTGTTGCATTTGGTACACCTGCTTCAAACTCGTTAGATCTCAGTCTTAAAGCTCAAAGTATAAATGGAAGCCTTAATCCCATAAAACGAGTAGTAATCTCCTGAACATGTTGTAGCACTAAAATCCTTCTCGAGCTTGTGAAAATTCTCGCACTTTTTTCTTTAAACTGAAGTCAATAAATCACAAATTTCCCTTGGGACAGAACACGTTTTCCAGTTACTTGAATACGGCTTCCTCTCAAAGGACACTCCATATCGCATGGAGACCTGGGTTCAAAATGGCGCAGGCACATTAACAGTGCGAATGTCAAATATGTGAAACTGGTAAAACCCATCGGGCTAGAAACATTAATTTAACTGCGAGTAGATAATGAACACTGAAATATTATTTCCCACTTTTACGCCTATACAGACCAGTCAGTATAGTTATTACGATACGGGGTTCGATTCCTGACAAGGTAGGATTTTTCATTTCGCCATGGCAGCTACGACAACGCTCGGGACAACAGCCTTCTAGAAAATGGGCACCGGGAGTCTTCCTCTGGGGTAAAGCGACCGGGGCGTGAAACTGACCACTCACCTCCATTTAATACCGAGGAGCCATGACTTCACACGCCCATACGGCATGGTGCTTAGTTCAGTACAGGGACAACTTTACCTTTGTCATAAATCGGTCCTATGAAACAGATTTAGGCTATGCTGTGTACAGATTATCATATCAGAGAAAATGTGTTTCGTACATTTCCTTAGTGCCTTAGTTATTATTATAAAATTTTAAATAATTACTTTATACTTTAATAACAAGATTGACACTTAACCGCTGCTAATGGGCCTACCAAATCCAGCCATTGAACATGATTCTAAGATTCGTCAAGTTGGCTTCCACCATCTCAACTACTTCCCACAGACCCAATGTAAATATCTTCACATATTTTCAACCTTTCAACAAGTCGCGTTCTAAAAATTTTCTAAATTTATGAATGTTTTATTTATAAGCAATATGTAAGCCTATTTCGGTAAAAAATGTGCACAAACTCCTCTTAAGTTTTATTTCAGAGTCTACAAGAAGTGCGCCAAATTCTTCTCCCCCTTTTAAACTAGTGACTCAAAAGGAAGAAACGGACAACGGCATGGCATTCTACGACATTACAATTAACACGGACGGCACAATTTTTGCTCGTCTTTACCGAACTCTTGTAAGAAAATGTAATTGGGTTAGGTACAGTCTGCGAATCATAAACACAACTAAATGCACGAGGATGGCTGTATTCTGGGTTGTAGCGGCGTGTAGTCTAGTAGACGTTTGCCAACATTTCAGAGGTCCTTGTTGCCTCCATCATCAAATCGCTTTAGAGATGGAGGCAGAAAGGACCTTTGAAATGTTGGTAAACGTCTACCAGACCACACGGCACCACAATCCAGAAAACAGCCATCTTCTTAAGCACGGAAGTTATGACACGAGAGGTGAGTTTTCGTTCCACATGTACAGCAGAAGTTCTGGCTTTGTATATATTTTTCCTACCATAAATAGAACAGACGTTCTGATTCTGGTAATGTGATCTTGTGAAAATCGCAAAATATAATTTCTGAACCTGTAACTTTTCGTCTCATAAACAATACAATTTCTGACACTGTACGTGAGTATTCATCCCAAAAGCACACTAGAATTTATGAACCTGCAAGTGAGTCCTTATCCTAAAAGCACAAGAGAAGTTCTAAACTTGTGAGTTCTCATCCTATTAGCTCAGAAGAAGTTCTGATCCTGTAGGTGAGTTCTGGGGCGAGGGAGCTGCTTGGAGACTGCACAGCTCGATCGATCGATCACGATATGACGTCACACAGCCCGGCCAGAGCAGCGGGCAGGTGCCGACTGTGGGAAGACCCAGGTTCGATTTCGTTCATACACGGGAAGGAGACACCACTGCTCACTGCACGTTGCTACTAACGCTGGCCTAGTGGCTCCCAGCGCTCAAGTACCACATCGGCTTTTATTTTCCTCGTCCATAAAGACAATGCTAATTCCACTTCATGCAGAACATTGCAGTCGGATAAGTGACAACACAGCTGGAGTTCAGATATGCTGTCAATCCATAAGCGGTTGATTACAGGTTTCATATTGTTTTACGACAAAATATCAACGACTGTCTATTTTATCTTAGTAAATGTAAAGTTGTTCACAACGCCATGAAGACTTATGGGCAGTAGGGGTATAGTGTCAGGTTCCGGCCGCTTTAATCTCTGAGAAAGAGCACCCGATATCCATTGCTGGAGGATGCGCAGACCTCGGACCAGTTCCGAAAGCGGCGACGAAAAACGTACCTGCGGCTGTCGGAAAACGAAACCTGGTCGCTCAGCCCGTAGCATAACAGAACAATTTCAATAAATTATTCAGGTAAGCTTTTAGGTTTTCACAGCGGTCAGGATGACGATCTTCCAGGTTTTGGTGCTATGTAGACTCGTCGGTAGATGAGGACATTTCAGAGAAACAAACCACTGTCAGAACAGCAACATTTTCATGATTTGTTTTCGTTCCAATGATTCCCATACACACAGTCCAGGATAAATGTCAGTTCCTGTCATTTGAACGTATATTAATTATTAGAATAGACAGAGAGGTACAACTTCGGACGATGCATTCATTTCCTTCCAAATATTAGTTGTTCTTTTTTTTCTTCGTTTTGACATCGGTTATTTCCTGGCTGCTATATTGCTGTCGCACTTGGAGCTATGATTAAATTATTCACGTGATTTTTACTGTCAGCTGACAGCATCTCATCCTACAGCTCCTGCTTATTATCAGATTCTCCTGAAGGGTTGTTTCATTTGATGTTTTACAATGTTACTTTGTTCTGTCCATTAATACAAAGTGCATTTACTGAACAATAGATGATTGATCATTCGTATATGTATGATTTGAGGTTCTCGCAGTGATAAATATGTCATATTAGTCTTGCGGATTGCAACGCCGTGTAAACTTCTAGGTGGATATCGACGTTCAGGAGGAACATTCTGCCTCCACCTTCATGACTTTTTTCCTTGTGAGTGAAGACTGTGTTTTCATTTGCATAGGTTCTTTTTGTCGTCCGATCCACATGTATAAACCCAAGAGTTTTATTTAATGAAGAAGCGAATGAAACTGCTGCAAAGCGGAAACCACAGTGTCTTGTATACACGAGCCTGACATTGTTACAAAACCTCTTAGTATATTAAATAAACGAAGGTCAAAAATTATAAACAGCGTCTTCCAAATGTTAAACACTTCATCCCAGCCTTATATTCAGCGTAGGCTACGTTCTTCGTAGAGTAAGAATTTTGTAACTTCCTATAAGACGCTTAAATGCATTAGTTGAGTTACTGGAAGCAAGGTAAAAATGATGGACAGAACATGTAGTGCGCATGGGGCGAAGATGAAAGCGTACAAAAATTTTGGTTCAAAACTCTAAAAGAATCCATTCCAAAGACCTAGGCATAGATGGAAGATAATATTAAAATTTATCGCAGCGAAATTAGGGTTGGAGTGTGGATTGAATTCATGTGGCTCAAGATGTGGACAGATGGATGAGTGAATACGGTGATAAACCTACGGGTTACACAAGAGATAGGAAATTTCTTGATTATCTGAGCGTAATACTGGCTTCTCAAGGACTCTGTTCCGTTAAATTAGCTTGTTAGAATGTGATTAATTAATTTTATTATAATTAAATAAAGTGCCTTTTCTTCGGATACAACTCGTGACAAATTGAAAAAATTCGTCTACGTTACAAATTCCCCCATATTTTCTAATACGTGTTTCGTCTGGATTCCAAAAATTAAACATTGATTTTTCGTCCAACACCGTTATCCGACTCATATTAAAAACCAAACAAAGTTCAAATGCGAGACTACTCATATTGTTTATATTCCCTACTTCAGATATCAGTCTTACCAACATAACGCTTGACGCAAACTGGAATTATATTTGCTTTTTTATTCTCCCTCGCCTTAACGTCTCTGTCACTGGTTAAGATTTTTTCACAGAGTAACTCCTACATATACATTTATACAGACAGACAAGCATAGCGCAGATAATAAGATTTACTATAATTTCCCTTGGAAAACAGTTTTCAAGGTAACAAAAGCATACATAAACATCATGGGTATATTTCAAGACTGCAAAGTAGTGTTCTAGAATTTGAATCATCCTTTCTAAAACGTGAACTTTGGTTTAGTCAGTTTAACTAGCCTTCATTCCAAAGGTTTGATAATCGAGTGATAGGATAGTCAGAAAAGTTTACAAGTTTTACATTCACATTTGCGGTGAAACTTCTAACATTATATCATGACGTTTTCTTTGAAAAGTTGTCCTTCGTGTATCTGGCAAGATTCGCAAGAATTCTCAGCATCTAACCCACAAATAGCAAGTCGGAACCGCCTCTAATACACGCCCCCCGGCAGCGACTCGCGTATTTGAGTCCTTCCGTTTCTCATAGAAGACAAATACCACATTTCCTCGATTTTAAGATGCCACTGGTTGTAAAACGCGTCCTTCACTTAGCAATAGGCTTTCAGGAAAGAAATACGTATGTTGCAATAGGAATCGTCAATATTCAAATATATTACTTCTTTCTATTAATACTTCTGGAGTCTTCTTTATTGCTGTCTTTGTGTTTACCGTTCCATAAACAGTTTCATTGACATTAAGATTCTCCTCGCACTTTAGTCATACAATATAATTTTTCGACATCGATTCTTAGGCTCGCCGCGATTTTAGAAATTTTAAAGTGTGAAAAAAGTGCGTCTTAAAATCGAGGAAATACGGTGACATCAGAAAAGTATGGATAACCAATCATAACAGTTATGAAGAGAGGAAAGACCAATAAATAATTAATTTAATAAATTAATCTATTATCATTGCCCTCGACATCATTCCGATCATCTGTGGACTGTATCCCTGGCACATAAGGAGGTGTGTGTTGCATTACAATTAAATGGACTATATTTTCTCAGTTCATTCTTTTCGATTGTGCATAGCTAATTGAAATTAATGTTCTTTTATTGTGGATACAAATTTCTTGCTGCAGAGTCAATAAACAGCAGTGAGACATACTCGTAAATTACTTTCCTTTGTATTCGTTAAATGTACACTACATCGAAGAAACTTCTGGTACATTTCAACCTCAAGTGCGTTTTACAATGCAATCATTTTATTTGCGAACCTGTTAAAATATAAACGACTTTGTGCAAAAGAGGACTATGTATATTTAATTTAGAACATTCATGTCATTCAGTATAGATGATGATCCACAAACAAAATAATCGGGTATGTATTTTGTATGAAGGATCATGTTTTATAACTGGGAAAATTTCTACTTTAGATTCGTGTACGATGGAAATTAGATTTTTTTTCTAAATACATCAAGTATTTTAAAACAACACATTCGGACAAACAGACTGACAGATATGACTTGTCCATGACAGGCCTACATTCATTTTATTAGTGATCAATATTAGCAAATTAACAGCAGAAATCAAATCATCAAATCAGACACGTGTACATTACTTTTACTAATATTATCAAAAGCACGTGTGCCGACTTCTATACTTAATAACATAGGCATATGCCAAAACACTTGTCTAACCTTGTCATGTTCGTCCCAGTCTGCTCACTGAACACATGCATTTCATGGCTCCCAGCACAGAATGCAAAGTTTAAATTGGAGCTTTGTAAAATAATACACGACGTGCCTGGTTTAAATCTTCGATTCAAGTGGCATCCGTCAATAGCCCACACGGACCTTTTTAAAACGTCTCTGTAGAAATGATTATAGGATTAATTATAGTTTTAAAGTTCTATCGCGCCAGCTAGTAGCCCAAGGAAGATACGTGGTACCACGCATTTCCATGTAGGATACAGATAACATATGACAATGAGTGTGGGGTGTGGTTAATCCCAAATCTTTGACACGTTTATACAATGGAATAAAATTCAGGCCTTGAACGGCATATTACAATGCTAATGGAAACAAATACAAATAAGATGGCTGTCTTCTGATTTGTAGCGTCATGTAATCTGGTAGAAGTTTACCAACGTTTCACAGTTCGTTGCTGCCTCCATCATTTGTAAGATTGTATCGTTGTTAACGGCGGCAATAAAAGTTTTTACGTGAATAGATATCAAGCAATTAAACGAACCGGCGACAAATATTACCACACTAAACATTACAGGCTTACATTTTTCATTAAAGGTACGCGGAAACAGGTAATATTCTCTATAGTATTTTACTATTTTATACTGAGAACTGATAATAATTCCATGGAGTAAAATCCTTTCGGAGGAGCAGTTTTTATACATATGGTCAAAAAATTCTTCACTTTTATACAACACAGAAGTTCATTATCGTCTTAACGGGACCCCTGCATTAGTTCCTAATCTAAACCCGATGAATCCAGTATGCAGTATATCTTCACACACCGTATATCAAATACGAACAAGGTATTTTGAAAGGCTTCAGACTGATAGGAAATCTTTCAGCTTGGAGAGCGGGACACATGATAATTTTTAAGCAATTATCATAGTTATTAAGCTATTATTATTATTATCATCATCGTCGGGGTTACTTCTGCAAGCTCACATGTAAGTGGACGATCAGATTCAATAAGAATGTTTTACGTAAATAATTTCACTGTCTAGAATCCAGTTTTAAATTATCTCAGACCTGTTTATGCAGTAGTATTA
The DNA here is from genome assembly GCF_000696155.1 of Zootermopsis nevadensis. The sequence continues at coordinate 1,155,670 of NW_019059994.1, read as the reverse complement.
TGTGGCACGCATTGGGCGTTACATTCTGTTAATATCCGGTTGTCATGGTACAGTACGTCTCTGCAGTAACAATGCGATATAACAGATGGCGCTCCGCGGTGAATACGTTGTTCGGATACTAAGGAACCAACCGAGTGGCTAACTCACAATAAGTGATAGCACACAGACATTCAGAGTGTAAAATAGTAACAGCAGACATAAGATAAGAACCAACTGCTTTAGACACGAATGGCTGAACTGATAAGGCTGTATTTATCACACAAACTTTCACTTGAATCGTACCTCAGTGTGAATAGGTTTAAAATTCGATCAAGAGGGAGAAGGGAAATGACGCTAAACTAAGCCTTACTTTGAAGATTTCTGTCTTCTGGGTTGTTGCTCTGTGTAGTCTGGTCGATGTTTACCAATGTTTCAGAGGTCATACTGCCTCCGTCATCAGGGG
>NW_019059994.1:1098250-1141080 GCF_000696155.1 Zootermopsis nevadensis | reverse complement strand
CCAACGAAAAGTTGGGACCCGCAGTGCTCAGGCACTTGAAGAACGGGTCGTTCCCAGTATCCCAGAGTTACTAACAACGTCGTTAAATAAACCACAAATAAATAAAAATTAACACTATAAGAATGTTGTGGAATATAAACAAACCTCGTGGATAGTAAGATATATAAGAACCTATTTTGTTAAGTTTACATTTCCGAATAGATCTTTTGAACCTTCGTACTCCATAAAAGGTAGGGAATTTCTTAACTAGGCAAGCTGCTATAAGCTTCTCTAGACGTTTTCTCCTCCACGGAATTAATTTTACAAATTAGTGTTCCAAAAAACGACGTCAGCCCAAAAGTAGTCGTTGCCAAATTGCATCCTTGAAGACTACGAAAATACTTCACTTCCCCCCCCCCTTTTTTTCACGTTGATCAACGTCAACAGTACAGCGTTGATATCTTTGTTACTCTGCAATTTCTGAGCTGTCTTCATTCTCCTGCGCTCCGCTTTTTGTATTGCGACTTTGTAAGATTTTTCTGTGACTCTGATGGATGCAATTTGGAGCCGTTTTCTACAGTGACGTTAAACATGACTGAGGTCAAAGCCTCTACATAATGAATTAGACATACAAAGATAGGGTGACACTAGCCTGCGCCGAAACGTCTGGTACTAAATACGAGCAGGCTTATACATAAATGCAACAATTATTCATGATGTTTATGTGAAGTGCTGAACTACGAATGCCTGAAGTATTCCAGTTACATTAAAGGAAACCCTATATCGTATTTAACGAAATGCTTATGGAAAACAAAATATATTTATGAGGGTTAAATCTCATTGATTATAAATCACGGAAGAATTATTATACATTGCAATAGGGCAACCAAGCAAATGTGACAATATATTTGAGGATTTTTGTAATTAGGCCCATTAGACATAACAATTTGTTTTAATCTAACCAAGCCTTCTAAACTGTCACCAAATCTGAGTCCTATTTAGGCTTTATTTTCTCTCTCTCGCTGCCTGCCTGTCTGTCTGTCTGTCTGTGCGTGTCTCTTTGCAGTCCGTGACGGACCTTGGCGGCTTCAAATATGTGTTTCGAGATTTTGTGGGACTCCATAGGCGGGGGATCAGCCCTTAGGAGGGCCTCTAACTACACAGGAAGACAAGGTCTTTAGTGGGATTCAAACCCATGGTTCCAGTAATCAAGGCCCACGCCCCAGACCACGCGGCCGCTTTGACCAGCATCTAGGTTCACCGTACCATACAAAATCATTCCATCTTAATGTACCTGTTCACCATATAAAAAGATACCCTCATGTTAAACTACAATGTAACAATAAAAGTATGCATATTCTACTAGTTTCCCGCGCACATTTGACGATGGAAGTTGCTGGAAATGTAAACAATCACTTAATAAAGCTGCTGAACAGACAATATAGACCACGCAGTCCTAGAATAATTACTAATGAATGGAAGATCTCACCCCATTCGACTAACCTGTTTGAAACCCCTGTACATGACTCTGATTTCCTGGCGTGTGAACTTCGTCTGTCTGCAGAGGTCCTCCAAGGCCACAGGTCTGTGTTTCGGAACCCTGGATGGCTCCAGCTCGAAGAGAGCCTCGTCTATGGGGCTGTCAGGAGGGGTCGCCATTGTAACAGTCGCCGGGATAAATCACTCGACGACAAAAACAAATCGATCGCACCAATTTGATTACCTACAAAACGATCATTGTTCACACGCAGCGGTATTCACTGAACAAACAGTAACTAATTTTATGATCAGTATAAATTGTTCTGCAATATCTTCTGTTTAAAAAATTAAACACTGGGTCTAAAATTGTTATATGTAGTCTGAAAAAGTGATACGCTTTTCCGAAAAGGACATGGATTTTAACTTTTTTTAAGACACTTGCTTTTTTCATAAAATATCAGTTCTCTTTTGATTCAAGTACTGCACACACATGACCCAAAACCACATTAAGTTTTTTTCGACAGTCCACTTATAACCTTTACGTGTAATACGAAATGTCCTTACAAATCTTTGAAACTTCACATCTATTTTGTATCACTTCTGACAGTCTGTAACGGCAATTACATTTAAAATATAACCAAGAATGAAACATTTTGATTCACCATGTTCCCACATTAGAGGGTTAGTAATGAAAGTACTTCAATTCAAAACAATTTATCTGCCTGCAAGCTTTTTTCTAATGACAGTTCTCAAAACATATCACTGTGAGCTGAAGTGTAAGATTATTGCAATTTTAATTCTGTAAAACAATAGAATGGATGGAGCCCGGGCTAGTTTCTGTCACTCCTCAGGTTTAATCCACGACTAGCCTGCTATTTAGTGTTCATTCAACTGTTTTTTAGTTGCACACGGATGAATACAACAGCACTAACCGGGCTCCTTCCACTGACTACACCATACATTCTGATTCATTCACAATCCGCCAGGAGGCAGGATTGCCTGGCTAAATATGTGCGCGCGCATCTCGCACCAGGGGCAGTTTATATGAATACGTCGTTCTCGTATTTGCAAAAAGACCTTACTATGACAACACTAGATATTGTTGTGATTCTAGAACAAAGAGCTAAGCTTAGCTTTGTTTTGTTGTTTGTAGGTGACAGAAGTCCGATTTCACGTTCTTGATGCCCTGGTAATACTGAAATATTATTGGTAAGATCTGAGGTGAAAATGGTCGACAACTGTAACCAACAAACTGTGTAGTAAGTGCCCAAAACAAAAAGTACTTCGTATTTGTGGATCTGAAAGTCCAAAGGATACAGACAATCTGTGAGATTAAAATGGCCCTTGAGAAACAGAGTTTGGCTTAGATTCCGTTGGTTCAGAATAGATTCCAATGGCGAGCTTTTGCCCAAACGGTAATACACATTCGATTTCCATAAAAGCTACAACACCAAATCAAAAGCAAAATTACAATTTTGGCAACGTCACGAAAATTGGCAGGCTTAGCTGCAAATACATTTTTCTACAAAAAACACAAAATTAGGCAACGTCACGAAAATTGGCAGGCTTAGCCGCAAATACATTTTTCTACAAAGAACACAAAATTATAGTTTTGTTCGAACAATTTGTCTGTAAATGCCATCCATAATTCTGAAAGGCATGACCACAACTTTATCAGTGGTAAAAATGTACGAATAACGTCCTGAAATAAATCCGAATATCTGAAAAACTATAACCCTGACATTCTGAAAAAAACAGTGAATAAATTATTAATGAACTCACAGAATATGACTATGTGTTTGAGCAAATAATGCCAACATATAAAATCAATTATTTAATCTACGAAACTGAGACAGTCTCGGTTTCGTAGATTTTATAACGTAGCAAGAAACTGAGACAGTCTCGGTTTCGTAGAATTTATAACGTAGCGTATTAGAATGATTATTTGGTGAATAATGAATATAAGTAAATAACCTATCTGGGCACTTGTCTGGAGGAACACAGGGAAGCTTAAGATAACCAGATCAGTTAAAAATACAATAACAATGTAACAAATCGGCGTTTACATTCTGGAGGAACGACAGCCAACTTCAATTTCAACTGAGCAGTCGAAGGCTGTAAGAATTGCCTATGTACGAAGCCATATCCGAAAGATGGCAGGTGTGCATGGTAGTTTGTCATGGAAGCGATGGTATGTTTCCGTATAGAAGAGCAGTTAAATTGTATTTCAATAAAATAATTCATTTTGTGCTCTGATATTAAAGTCATGTTCACTAGGAATCCGAAAATTGCATTTGTTGTTCCAGCATTAACAAAACGTTTGCTGAATGGATTTCCAATACTGTCGGAAAGAAATTATAATGGGCATACCATCAGAAGTGATTTGTTGAGGTTAGCTGTACCAACTTTTTCACATCATAGACATAGCCAGTTTCATCAGGATTTGGCACATCATTGTGAAAAGAAACAGGATAAAGAATCATTACAAGTGTTTAGTGAAAAGGGTGAAAATGCTGCATGTTATGTAAAAGATGCTGACAAGCCAAAATTGGAGGATGAACCATTATCGAAATCGTTAGATGCCAAATTATCAGGACGATTCCAACTCGTATTTACATGTAAAAAGTGCAATACCCGTAATGTGACACACATATCAAAACTTTCATACCAGAAAGGTGTTGTGATTGTGTGTTGTCAAGGATGCAAAGTTAAGCATTTGATTGCTGATAATCTAAAGTGGTTTTCTGATGAGAAGAAGAATATTGAAGACATTCTTGCAGAAAAGGGCGAATCTGTAACAAAAATTACTTCACATTAGGTTTCCCACCAGATACACCTGTTCCTGTGTCAAAAGAAGATAAACAGACTAAGCAGAAGAATGAAACTCCATTCGAAATTAAGCTTATCTGCAAAAAAGAGATGTAATTTCATATACTCCCAAAACTGAAAGAATATTTTTTTCCAGAGTTCTTTGCTTTTTGTAAATCCCTTGTATGACACAATCTGAATTGCTTGTAAATGTAATAAACTCTAATGCTATAGCATGAAACATAACTTCCTTTTCATTAAAGATAGTTTCTTTTGCCTTTAAAATCTTATTGGGAGGTACTCTGCCATTTAGAGAAAGTGGAAGACAAGTTTTAAATGGCTCTTGGGCATTGTTAGTGTAGGGTTTTCTGGAATTCTGTGCAAACTTAATAAATGTAAATTAGGTGTAGTCAATATTCTTTTGTTTTCCTTCACCCCAATAAAGACCAGGCATAAATTCTGACCTATCCAAGTGACAAAAATTTACATCATTCAGTTCCAGCTGCCTATTGTCATTTGTTTCTGTATCCTACACTGCAGATTCATGCTTCCATCTGCTGTCCATTCTTCCCATATTTACTGCACGGAGAATATAATTAAATTACTTCCTTCGCTGTCTATTTTCTCCATCCTTTGTCTGCATTTATAAATTCATGGCTAGGAGGAGAAGGTATAAATTGACATGCCACACTATAGCAATAACATTCAGAAGATCAATATGCTTTAGGTCTTAAAGGTCTGCATTTTTATTTTTTTGAACGGAGGAATGTCAGATTTAATTTCAACACTTGCCAACAAAAATACCAAATTGTTGCTAACTTTAAAATCCCAATTTTCTTGTATTTTAGTTCATTTGACACTTCTGTGTCTGCTTCATTCTTACATGGTGAACATTTTCTGTTTTCTTAGTATGAACTTCTGACACAAGTAGGAATATAGAACAAATTTTATTCTGTTATGACCACATGGCCTCAGGTTTATCATATATTGTTCTAAACATTTGTAGTAACCGAATATTATTATTATTATTACTAGAGTATGACATGCACAGACAGCAGTCTGTAGAAAAATAATTTAAAAAAGTCATATGATTTTATCTACAGACAGCCACCTATGATATAATTTAGTGCAAAATTTTCCCCGAGGAACCCATTGCTGAACAGATGCCATCACTCAAAGCACAGTTTCACAGTTTTAGTACATAAGACCAGAGGATGCTTAATTTTACTACTTTCTACTGTATTATGTTACAGAAATGAGAGAAAGCAACAGACTGGGTTGGAACAAATGAAGTCCAAAAATAGCTCGCCAAATACTGAATTTGGTAGTGAACAATCCAGTAATCTGCAATACTTATTTCACTATCTTTATTATTACACACAAAAGTACTGAAACCATATTCCACCAGTCTTAGTACCGGACTATAGTAATAACAAAAGCATGAGAAGTATCTCATTAAAGATAGGTTAACATGAATTGTTAGCACAATCAACATTGTAAGCGCACAAATTATAAGTAGGAAATTAGATGTGTAGTTTATTTCTCAACACCTTGTACACCAAGATTTCAATTGCTGTAAAAATTACAATATCACTTTTTCTGTTTACTACTTCCATTTTATACCAATACTAAATGTTTTTAAAACAGCCAGTGTGGACTAGACATATAACTGTCTACTAAATCCAGGCTGTTGACTCCTGCTAACTTCTCATAGAGTGAAGTACCTTAAAACCAATGTCAGCAATTCATTTTGAAACAAAGTATAACTAGCCCCCTTTCTTCACAGAGCACACATTCTACCAAACCTGAAATTTGTGACTTACTAGCTGTGACATATATAGCTCCCTGTATCTCAGAAGACTTCACACCACCTGAAAAATGTCAATGGCTCCTTCCAGGAGGGTCAGTTCCCACTTTGTAAATGTCATCAGAACTCAACCCACGGGCTACTCCAATTGCAGTAAACTTCAACATATGAAACTGGTATGTACAACACAGGTGTAGAAAAGATGTTTCAACTTCCTCTTCACTTTACATATGACTGGTTGGTAATAAATATTACATTTGAAAAATGGCATCTTTCTTCTAGACATCAAAGGCATGCTGTATAAAGGGAACCACTCTAATAAGGTTTTGAATCTACAACAACACGACATCTGAACAATTAGAGGAGCAAAGTACAAAGCATGAAAAATAGAATAACATTAGGTCATCCAAACATAAGTGATCCAGCATGCCCTTGGATATAACAGACTGTCCTTGCAGCTAATACAGCTATCAATTGTTTTGTATGTCTTAGCCTGCTATATTTTTACAAAGCTCATGTGCCATGCAGTGAGCACATGTAACATTCATTAACATCACCACTTTAAATGAATGTATTTACAATGCAACATTTCAATCCCCACATCAAATATTACACAAGCTTCTTTGCTTCAAAGAAACTCTTGAGATGCCTCATCTGCCAGGCCCCCATTACCAGTAAGATGCATGTCTGTGTAACAGACCACCACAGGACTCTTTGGTTAGTGCTCTCACTTGTCTGCCGGAAACGTTCCTCTCGATACTGTGAAATAAAATTAAATGATTGTAACACATGAACAAGTAGCATAATAGTTTTTCCAGGAATATGAAACTTGCAACGTATAAAACTGATTCTGGTACTTAAAAAAGAATAATATTATCTAATTTAAAATTAATTATTAAATTTATAATGAATTTGAGTTGGTATTTGAGCAGTTAATGTCATAGGCACTAGCAACAAAATATCATTACTTCCATTTACCAGTTACTGGTATTAAGACATTTCTCATATTGCAAGGAGACAACTCTCAAATTCAGTAGATCAAGAGCTAAGATTATATATATATATATATATATATATACACACACATACATACACTGTTTAACTGCAAATGTAATAATGTTATTTTATTTGAAGTAAGTGGGTGTCTTCTTCTGGCCACAAACAGCCGAGTTAATTGTGAATTAAGAATTATTCCACATTGCATATTTAGGGATCAATCAAGAATAATGTTACAATACTGCTGTTATACTGAAGAAGCAATATTACTGAATGCATCAACTTACCCTCTGGTAGTTCTGTTCTTTTGTTATTTGTTCCACTTGATCCAGAAGCTGTCTTATTCTGAGCTGGAGTTTAGGAAGCTGCTCTTTTTGAGCCACATTTGCATAGTCAATAGCATGCTCACCCACTTGGATATCTAGATGAACACGCTGGAAGTAACAGTTGAAAATACAAAGTATACACTATGTGAGATTTGAGGTTCTCACAGCAGTGATGATATGGATTTGGATGCTGTGTGGACTCTTAGGTAAATAAGGCTTCATAAAAATATACTGCCTCCATTTTCAGGGCTTAACATAGATAATATATTTCTCGAAATATTAGTATGTACCAAATTTACATTATTCCTATGCTCTTCCAGCATGACAAATAGTTTATTAGGCACATAAATTACTCAAGTCTCCACTTACCAACTGAGAACCACTAAACCAGTTACTGCTGTTGGAATAAAGGCAAATAATATGTTCGCCTGGAGTATGAGATGTAAAGGATATCCTTCCTTCTGAACTGTAAACCTGAAATATACGTATGAAGTTATCAAAATATATTTATAGTGAACAAATAAAGATTATTATAATAACGACGTACTTTATGTCCACTTACTCTCGAAAGGATTGTCTTGTCATCGGGATCCCGTGCTTCTACATGCATACCAATTCCGGGACTGGAAGGCATGAAGCCGCCACTTTTTGGGTCATAAAGTTCCACCTTGTAATTGACTGAAAATGAAAGAGGCCATATATCGGCCATAAATACAATCCTAATAATCCTCAAAATTGAGTGCCGTGTATCAGATGCGCAAATGACTATTTTGGAACACCAAAACACTACATACCAATAACAGTTGTCTCATCAGGAATTTCTTCAATAAAGCACTTTCTCTCAGTTTCGCCTATATGAAAATATAATCCTGAAGATAGGGGAAGCAGAATTAATATATACCCCGTTAAAATGCCAAGTAATTTCAACATATTGAACCCACAATTAGGGACAAATAACACAACCACGACAAACACACGTCACACACGTTAGTTAATATTCAACTCAAATATTGTTTTTCTCATACAAGTTTTTAGAATAGCTGATAATATTGCTGTTACTTACGTATTAACAGATGACTTAAATAATGTGGACTTATTTTATTTTGTATATTATGTTAATATTAAATTATTTTTACTTTCATTAAATTAATTCTTGATTAATATTGTACTTCGTTCAGAGTAACCAACATAGGTAACCAATATGCACACACACCGCCGATTGTTGAATGTGGGGAGGTTGGATTACATCTGATGTAGCGAAGAATGGACCTGATTTTCTTAATTTCAATTGCATCTGGTTTGATTGTTATTATATTTGTTGTTGCACTCCTTAAACAACGCGTCATTCAAGGTATTCTTATAAACCTAAATTAGCACATTGCCTGACATTGCTAGAATTCTGCTACCAGCTGGGAAAGTTTTATGTAAGGTTAGGACTGTCGTATGTGAATGGAACAGTAATTGAGGTAGATCCACTTGAAATTGTCTGTTTTAGCAAAATCGATAAAACGTCTTTCTGCCAGCATGGGAAGATTGGACCTAATACAATTAATTTTAAACATGATCTTACAAATATCACTACATTCAGTTTTCATTGGATTCAGCCCCAATTTAAACTGTTACAAAAAAAACCTTTCGATTGCAGTAATAAGCCTAAGTAGTGCATAGGGTAAAGGTTTGTATGGAGCACACTGAATTCACACATTCTTCAGAAAACCAAGGCTGTTGTATTTGGTAACTCATCAAAACCAACATTTTTTTTCCTCAGAAACCTCTCCTACAAGAGATATACCACAGGAACGGGCTCATGACAGACAGATTCCAAGACGAGCAGTTGGTGCTCGTAATACAAGAGCACAACTGAGGGCAGCTGGTAAAAATCATATTGCATTCTTACTATCTATGCCCTTGTAGACAGTATGTAGGAATGTCATTCCATGTGAAATTATCTAGATCATAAAAACCAGAATAGCATACATGTCAGCCATGCTCACAGCTTTTGACATCTATCTACAAAGTGCATTGAAGAACTAGTAATACAGAAGTTTTCCCTCCCACCTGCTTTCAAAACTACAGAATAGGTAGGGTAGCAGTTGGTTTCTAAACAAGACTCTTTTTCTGTTAGCTCATCAGCAGAATGAAGCAGATGATGAGGATGGAACTGTACAGGACGTGGGTGAAGATATTGAATTTCCTGATGGAAAAATTGGCGCAAAAAAGCGGGCCAAGCTGGAAGCAAAGGCGGAGCGTAAAGCTCAAAGAGAGGTATTTTATACTGGATTTAAATTTGGATGTTGCTTGTGGAAAAAAAAAATAACATACCTTTCCTGAAGTTTAGTACAAGTGAATAATTAAATGACAATACACTGTCATGGAAAAACCATAGAAAATTCATTATAGCATTCAATTACATAAACCCCATGTTACCAGAAGTATAGAAAGACCTTAATTAAAACCAAAAGAGGATCATACAGAAATGCTCAAAATATCAATAAATACACCCTCCTAAAGCCTGATCTCATGTCCATGTCATTCATAATCATCCTGTGTGATGCTACAGATGTTTTTTTGCAACAGCAGCAAAATATCAGGTCATTGGATTATACTGAAGATTGTTACGGCCACCAACCTCACCCAATATAAATTCTTGGAGTATAGTCTTGTGACAGAAATGAGAACACAGAGGAAACCAATATTGATGACAAGGCCAAAGTAGTGAACTTGCCACATAAAGATTTGATTGTTAAGAGTACAATGTTCTCACACCACAAAATTCATAAATACTCTTGGATTTTATCTTGATGGAAAGGCACATAATCAGATAGATCATATATTGATACAAGACAACAGTCAACTATACTTGATATCCAGTCTTTGAGAAGGGCTGACTGTAATAATGACCAGTATTGGTGGTTGCAGAACTTTGGGAGAGGCTATCAGTAAGTTAAAAGCACACACACAGATACATTGTGCATGCACATTGCCTTATTAAGTTGATTTTACTGATTCATGTTTGTATATATAGGCAGAGGAGAGATCCAGAGAAGAGAGGAAGAAGCGACAGGAACAAGCAGAGGAGGAGAGACTGAAGGCTGCAGAAAGGGAGAAACAAGAAGAACAGGAGCGACTTGAAGGGGAAAGAAAAGCACGTGAAGAAAAAGAACGTCAAGAACATGAGGAGTATTTGAAAATGAAAACTGCATTCAGTGTGGAGGAAGAAGGGTATGAAGATGATGGTGAAGATGATGAACAAAAGAATTTACTTCAGGAGTTCATAAACCATATCAAGGTACTAAATGTTCATGTTTTAATTTCTGATTCTTGTGAAGGTGTACTGTTGTGTTGCTGTTAAGTAACTGACTCCAGATGTTGTTACATTTTTAGTATTCCATTATTTTATAAGAAAACGTAACGTCAACCAATTCACAGATTTTTCTGAAACTTAGTTTGAATATCATGAATCCAGATACTTTAAATTCACTACTGCCAATAACAGTAGTGCAATGACCATGTATATTCTGAGGTGGGAGTGACGTTAGAGCTACATAATGTAGGTGCTTTCAGTCTGATTGGGACAATTAATGAATCACTGGATTTAGGAATGTAAAATTCATTATGCAAATAGACCACAAACGTACCTAGAACTTCTGTATAAATCATAAAGAGTTACATACATTGCAATAATTCAAAACTCTGAGTTTATATCCATTAAATTTAATATAATCAGAAACTTCTACTGAAAGCACTTCTTATGCATTGACATTCATCACTAAATTGAATAATTATAAATTTATAATTATTGCTAGCTTTAACATGCTGACTGCTGAAGAAAATAAGGTGTGATCAGTTCATCCCAACACTTTCTGTTGCAGAATATGAAAGTAGTTGTGTTAGAAGATTTGGCTGCCCATTTTAAATTGAAGACTCAGCATGTTATTAACACAATCCAAGAACTCCAAGCAGAAGGATTACTTACAGGTATGTTCACTTTGCAACCAACCCTCATCCATGTATTTCCCTCTTCCTTGTTACATTTTACAGATGACATTCCTAGGTTTAAGGGAATAACAGTGGTTCAAGATGGTGAAAACAAGTATGATAACAATATCCAAAACAGGGTTCAGAAACCCATGCTGACTATGTTTCTTGGATGAAAAATTTTGAGTGATATGGTGAAGGGAAAGACAAAATTACTGGAAAAGTAATCGAAGAGCCAAATAAATATTTACACAGAAATTTGACCAAATTTGAAAATGTACTTTTACTTTATAATAAATTAACATTCAAGGACCAAAGGCACCGGAACATTATGCAGTTGAGGGATTGGCTAGCCTGTTGGCATAATAAAATGCCTGGAGCAACACGTTGTCCACAAACACAGTGCAGTGATTATATGCTTACATTTGGAAACATTCTTGTAAATTGAAGATAATGGGGATAGGATTAGAAGCACTGTTAAACATTAAATTGGAGTTCCTCTCTACCATGTTATGAATGTGCAAATATTTACATTTTACAGTACAGTAGGGCACCGCTTATACGGCGGGTTAGGGACCAGACCCCCGCCGTAAAGCGAAAATCGCCGTAAAGCGGATCTTTGCCTTTTTTCACTTGCAAATGCATATCAAAGCCTAATAAGATGTTACACTATCATATAGTAAGTGCACAATAGCGCTAGGCCTAAGAAAACGATATGAAAGTAAAATGAATATCAGTAGTACACACATTGTGGCTCGTTTGATCTTCAATCCACACAACTAAAAGTTTTTCCATGTCAGCAATAAGGCTATCTCTCTTTCTTATGACTTTAGAGTTCATTCGTGTGGCACTTTTAATTTCATTTAACACTTTCTCCTTAGCGTTCACGATGGTACTAACAGTTTGGTGAGCTAGAATTATATAAATATACAGTTTGTAATATCTTTGAAAAATTGCCAGAAATACGTAGACGCGGAGCGCACAAAAGCTGTAAACAGACTGAATCAGCGACGATAAAATGGCGCCGGATGCACTTCTCTGACTCAGCTGTTGAGCGCCGTATTAGCGAATCGCCGTAAAGCGGAGCGCCGAAAAGCGGGGCCCTACTGTATAGCTAATATAACATCCCTAAAAATATGATAATATAAACATACAGACCAAACAATTTTAATACATATAACTGTTTCTAGGCCTTTTATCTGATAATAAACAAACAACTTACAGATAGTAAGAATAAATCTGCCCTGTCCTCCTTGTAAATATTATTTATTCCTGCAGGAGTTGTGGATGACCGCGGGAAGTTCATCTATATATCAACAGAAGAACTAGAAGCTGTAGCCAAATTTATAAAACAGCGAGGACGGGTATCTATAGTGGAACTTGCAGAAAGCAGTAACCAGCTTATAAATCTGAATTCCAACATTAGTAAATCTGTGTTACTTCAAAACTGAAGACAAAGAACAATCAGAAATTAAAATATTATATTTAACAAATGTACGTAGGGCAGTCAAAAAGTTCCCAGAATTGTGGTATAGCACTGTAATGGTAGGACATACGGCAACGCTTACCTAATCACCTTCAAAGTAGGACCCTTGCGCACGCGCACACACACTTGCTCCATCGATCCTGCCATTGTTGGAAGCACCGGCCGAAGGCTTCGTTTGGAATCTTCCGGAGTTCGGTCGTCGCATTCGACACATCACTGGTTGTGCAGCAATTCCTTGCTGAGAGAAGCATTCCCATCATCACCCAACCACCATACTCTCTGGATCTCGCTCTGAGTGACTTCTGGCTCTTCCCTACTCTGGAAATGGGCCTCAAGGGGACGCATTTCGCAACCATGGAGGACATCAAATCAAATGCGACGGCCGAACTCCAGAAGATTCCAAACGAAGCCTTCCACCGGTGCTTCCAACAATGGCAGGATCGATGGAGCAAGTGTGTGTGTGCGCGCACAAGGGTCCTACTTTGAAGGTGATTAGGTAAGCGTTACCGTATGTCCTACCATTAGTGCTATACCACAATTCCGGGAACTTTTTGACTGCCCCTAGTACACTTTGCCTCTGACTACCATATTGTTGTGCTAATTATAACTATTTTTAAAGACAATCCAGCAGTTTAAATTTGAACATTCCCAAAAAGGCTTTCAATATTGTTTTTGTATTACTTAGGGGATGCAAATGTCTGATCATCATTTGATGAAATATAAATATGCATACAAGACACTGACATCTCATTCCAGATATCCATTAAAAAAATTTGCAGATTTAAGCAGTAGTTACACTTGTTCCATTACTAAACTTGATTATAGTGTAGGATATGTAAAACAATTGTCTGTAACAAAAAATCTGCTAGACATAGTATTTTCTGCATTTGATAGATTTCAGCCTTAATGCAAGCTCGATAATTTGGACCATAAAATGCATGCACATACTTATTCACATAACCAAACCCAAGAGCAGCTATGTAGGGTTTCTTCATGACTTGCTATTAGGAATGTTGTGTCAATAACGTTACCTCATGAAAGAATATAATGGATGTTTCAGCTATACTTATCACAAAGTTTTTCATGTGCTGTACTTCGTGTAGGTACATAAATATGTATATACTTCGTGAATATGAACACCTTTCTAATATCTGCATTTCTTGATCTAAAATTATGACAGCCTGCAGATGGAAATATCAAACTAATCCCTGACCCATCACATAAAAAGGCTGAAACTGTCTTTAGACTACAGACTGTATACCTGCATAGATTATCCATCTACCCATCCCCACAGTAAACCGACTTTGGGTCAAAATCCTGTGATGGACAGCATTATCTACTATGACAAGCCACACCCAAAGTTAGTAGTGATCTACGCCAACAGTTAAGTACTACTAGAAGACAAGATAGTCAATGGACTCACTAACATGTTTATTCTTTTTAATTCTACCATGAAGAAATTCTGTATTGTATGGTGAAACTTCTATTGTGTCTGTATTGTAACTAGTACTAATTTACATTTCAAAACAAAACCTAATTTGTAGGATATGGCCGTCGTCTGGGTTGTTGCACCAATGGACCACACCAGATGCAATTTTAACAGAATGTTAACAATCATTGGGGCTACTTGCTGGTTTAATCTTGAGTAATAACAGGCTAACAAGGTCTCTATCAGCTTTCATTATTGCAATAGATTTTAAATTTTCAAAAATATTTTCTGGAAAGAAAAAGTACAATGAACAATGGAATGTCACATAAAGCTACAGTATATGTGTACTGATCCCTGACTATCCTCCTCCATCATCCTCAACTTCATCATCAGACTCATCTTCACTTGTCACATCGAGATCACCAGCCTGAGTCTCACATTTTGAGCAATGACATGTGAATATGTAATTTTCCCTGAAAGCAAAACATTTGAAAATTAATCACAAATATCTGCCACAAATTACTTATTAAAAATGTAATTCCGGTACCTGTAAATCTATGTGAATATATTTTGGGGATACACATGACAATTTGGGTACAGAGAAGTAAGGGTCTCATGACAGACCAACACTCAGTTGGCAAGTATCACTTCAATTGAGAAAAACTGACACGAAGTCCCTCCCATAGAGAAGAAATGTAATAAGAACAACTTTCTTTAAATCATCCTTAAAAATTAAATAACAGAACTTCATTTTAAAGTATGAAGTTGCATTTATGGTTATGTTGGCCTAATCATAAATCACGACATATATCTTTACTCACAATTCAATGAAATGTCTGGTGCATATCAATTATTACCTTCAAATCTGATGAGGTTTTGTAAAACTCCTTCCCATCCTCCAGCAGGTACATATACAAAAGACAATGTGATTCATCTGAACGTCAAAAGACATACCTAAGCAACTTGAGCCTGCTGTGTCGACTTCTCTCTAGGACACACTCGTCTAAGTAGCTAATGAGTATCTCATCTCCTGGAGCAATGTCCCTCACAGCACACATGGCAAGCTGGAAATTGCTGTGTGGGAAGCTGGGCATTGCATTAGGGTCACAGCTGTGGTTGCACACACTCTGCAGGGCATACAGTGCAGAGCCCTCACTGTTAAGGAAACTACCAACCTCTGTGGAACAAAAGCAAGTTCATAAAACACTTTGCCATGGGATACCATCTCATTTTTTGTGTTCTCTACACAAAGTTCATAAAATGAACACATATTACAGAGGTCACGCCTATTCATCTGTTAACCATTATATCGAAGAAGTACCTACCATTTTATCAACTAATCTAAAATTTCAAGAAATAAAAATTAAAAAATAATATCAGTGTGTAGGCTTTAAAATTCAGGGCTGTACACCTTATACATATAAATTAATTTTGGAAATAAAACTTTCTTTTATTCATAGTTTGATTTAGTTTTATGATGAATGCTCATCAAAACCTAGGAATTTGATCAAAGAGACGGCAACCAAAATAGTTTTATGGAGAGACCATTAATCCTCAAAGCATATTATAATATCCAAGTGCTTCAGTTGAAGTTGTCCCACCTTCATTCAAATCCTCATACACCTTGTCAATGAATGAATCCAGCTGCTGTTTGTCATCTGTTGGAAGCTCCAGTTCAGAGACCTTCCTCACCCATTCACTGAACGGGCTCGTACCAACACCCTGTCCATTAGTTCCCACTAGTGCCACAAGGGACTGGAATCCATCTGGCAAGAGCCACTAAAATGTAAAATATAAATGTAAGTTCTACAAAGACCCTTACTGTAGCCTAATAGCAGTCCATAAGGAATTCATGCACATGGCAAGGATTACGAGAGTATTATTACAGCACTAACCTGGTGCACAATATCACTGTACAGAGCAAGTGAAATCAGCTCTCGCAGCACCTCCAACTGCCTCCTGAACTGCTCTCCTAGCAACTTGTGTGCTATCGCCTCTTCTTCATTCACAGTTCTATGACAGAACTGAAAACAACAGTCCAACATAAACATCAACCACTGTTCAAACTTTTGTAGCCATGATAGTATAATGCTATACAGACAAGATAATTACAGATCCAAATATGGCCAACTGCATCGAGATTGTTGACCTCAAGGTCATAAAACCCCTTACACCACCCACGAGTATCTTCTGCTAAAGATAGTAGTCTACATGAAACCACTACTGTTTCATATGTAATCTCCACCACTCTACAACTAACACTCATCTTCACATCCTCCATCTGTATGAGTCTTACAGGAAACAGGCAAACTGGAATCCAATACTGTCTATCAGATTACCTGCATGAACATGTTCAAAGCACTGGCTGGATCCTCTGCTTGCTGAACTGTAGCAATCATTCGAGCCAGAATCATGACTGAAGCGGTTTCAGGAGGATAGTGCATGTACCTGCAACAAGTACTAGTGTTACAAAAGACAAACTAGCTACTTGAATTTATTAGTCACATTCAACATCTATGAAAATGTCAAGAAGAAGTTTTTATATCAAAATACTCACTTCCAAGTTTCATTCAGTTGCTCCAAAGGATGGTTAACATTGCGTGAATGTGACTGAAGGCACAGGGTCCTATGGTGCAGGTTCCAAGCCTGATCTTTACAGATGGTGCTGCAGTACTGAACCTGAATATATAACAAGGGCTGAAGTATTACAAAGAAATGGTGTATAGCATACAGAATGTCTTGTCTTACTTCCCTAATGCTGCAAATATTGAAAAGAACTATGAATCATTTAATGAGGGTTTTGCTACTACCATCATTTAACGGCCATTACACAAATATTAACAGAAATATGAATGCTTAAGATCACAGCACATTAAGGTAAAACTGAATGATGTATGCTTTATAATGCAGCTAATTCAAAACTAAATTAATTTGTAACTTTAAGTCATCATTAATTTCTGTGAGAAGCAAACAAAATATTGGTTAATTCAAAATTAAAATATCACAGAGACAACTTGCAATCATGCAAAGTAAACACACAAAAGGGAAAGAAAATATGATGCACCTTTATTAAAACTTTGCAACTTGTCTATGGTACTCAAAAACAAGTTCCAAAGGCTAGCATTTACGAGCATAGAGATTCTACATCAGTTGGAGTAAGCCAATAGTTTAATTTAAGTAATTAAAATTCCACTCTAATTAAAGGAACACAGAAACATAAAAACACGTAAAAATCACCTTACCCCACATGATGGACACTGAGTGTGAGACTCTTTGTTTGTGGGACAGCACTGTGGATATGGTAACACAAGATCCTTCTTGCCTGTAAGTCTTCGAACATTTTCCTGAGCTCCCTCAAGTGGTCTACGCAATCCAAATAAGACCAACAAAAAGTATTCTTACTACATCTCATTCAATCAAATTCCCAACTATTGTACCTAAATATTCATAGTATGCACAAAGACAATCTTACTTTGAATATGGGTGATCAACACCATGTGAAAATCTGGTTTACCAGTAGGATTTGAAGTTCTCATGGCAGTGAGCAGAAAAATGGCTGTCATCAGGGTTGTAATGCCATACAGCATGTCTCTCTGCTCTAAGGACCTTTGAAATATTGCTAAACTTCTACCACACTACATAGTGCAACAACCAAGAAGACAGCCATCTTGGTTTGCCAGTGTTCCTAGGTAAAAACCAGCCTAACCAAAAATGGAAGAATGTTACTAATCAGAATGATCGCATGAAGACTTGTCATTCACATTACCAAGATTTTAATTTTCCTTTTCCTGTTGCCTTTATATGGCATTAACACAGACAGGTTAACTGACTGTTCAGTGCCACCCAACAAGAAACCAACCAGGGAAGATAAAAACAAATGAAAGTTTGTTTTTCACTGTATGAAACTGATGCCAAACTCTGTTCCAACAACTATTAATTTAAAATTCTCACCTCATACAAAAATCACATGCTAGGTAACCATATGCAGCATTCCATGCAAACTGACAGCAAACCAATGGTCTCTCCTCAAAAATAACATCACCCGCCTTGAAAGGCTTCACAGCAAACAAGCCTTTTCCCTGTTCAAAAACAACAAATCAGCTGCATGATTATGAAGAAATGCATATTCCAGCCCAGGATGCCAAACATTTTCTCCGTCTGGTGTCACAATTACATCAGCTGTTAATTAAAATTAAAAAGTGATGCCAGTCATTCTTGTTGGTCAAATACAATCCTGATGGGCTGAACGAAATATCTGTTGCTGCATATTTTTAGACAGTTCAATTCTTGGTTTGTTTGCAGCATTTGTAAATATACACAAAAGGCACTCATTTCATTTTTTATACAGCTTCTTGAAATCTTATATAAATTTCAAGGATAAAAATGATCGGTAATAAGCAATATAAAGAATCAAGTATGTCATAATATGTTCTGGTTTACCATTCTTTCCGTAGTATTTGAGATGGAAACAAATGAACAGAAAATGTTACCTTCCACAAAAAAATATGGCTCCTGATGTTAAAACAAACAAAACCTGTAATCACAGGTGCCAACAGTATTTTCAGGCAGTACTAAAGTTTGCCATCTGTGTACTAGAGCATCGAAGCACAAGCACAATTAATTTTCATGGTTACTGATTTATTACCATCCAAAAGCAGCTTTTGAACAAGTCATTCCTCAAACATGAAAGCATTAAGGAAGTAGCAAGTGTTAGTAATTGATCATCTAAATATTTGACCACAAACTTCCAAGCAAACTGGAAAATGATAAAGAAACATGGGAAGTTCTGGGGATGGTTGTCAGGTTGGTATTATTGACAGCAGGAAATTAACCAAGAGAAAGGTGAGGTGGCCTCTAAAAGCACACAATTTTCACACCAGTTATATCAATTGGTTCAAAAGGTATTACAAGGAGGGGAGACACATGGAGGTAAACTGACATGATGATACTTCAAGAATTATCTTTCCTTACAAGACAAGGAAAGTAGGCAAAACAAACTACTACCTCAAAACTTTAGGATTACACCTTCTTTTCTTTCCTGGCTATTTCTGCAATTCCTTCAACTGGTCTTATGGCCAGAAGTGACACACACACAGCCTGAGCAAGAACCAACACCTACATAGGAAGAACACAGAGGATGGAGCCATTAATAACCTGAACTACCTATACTCCACGATCAGCCAAATTCCAGGTCTGAAATGAAGCTACTAACTGAATACCCACAGGCATATTTGAAGATAGTAAATTTCTGTTATATGTAAGCATGGATGCAGTACTTGTGTTATTTAACCACTCCCCTTTCACATTTATTTCTCAAGTCTGGTTAAAGAAGTCCACACTTTTTATTTTAATTCCTCAAACCAGAGATAAATACCATAATTGTAAAACCTTGTGTGAAACAAATATCCTTCAGTTACTAATGAATAACCCACATGCAGGGTCACATTAAAGTTCTTGTAGGCCCTTTGTTGGATGTATTTTTATTGCTGATTTTGTGATGAAATAACTGAACTTGATCACAAGTTTTAATTTGTTTCTCTTCATAAAAAAAAAGAATGACATTGACATGACTGCCTCCTTGTGTATTTGCTGTGCCTATCCTTGCTAAAGAAGTATCAATAAAAAATCATTGTTGCAAGTTTTATAACAAATCAAAATCAAGGTTAAAAAATGTTTTCATGGGTCCTAGGCACAGTGCATGCTGTGCCTATCAAATAATATGGTCCTGCCACCATGATTATAATTGCAGTGAGTTTACTCAGGATAATCACAAAATTTCTAACCTTATTGAAATGAAAATAAAGTTACTTGAATATCAAAATATTGTATTACTCTCTTCACCCTATGAATATAATTGTTCACATAACTTTTCTCAAAGTCAAAAACTACACTTTCTGTCCCACAAAGCAAAAAATGTTTCCCTCAACACAACTGCATTGTTGTATGAAGCTCACATTGTAGTTTAACAGGAGCATAATTCATACATAATGCCCCACATCAGTACTAAATTACAGTATGTAGATGTCTCCACTATCTCACATGCTTCTCAAACTTCAATAACTATTCATATTCAAACAGAATAAATACCTTTGGCCCTCCTATAACCCGAACTTCAACAGCAGGATCATCCATTACTCTGTCATCACTGATTTTATCCATCAATATTGATCACTTGATGTATCAGAAACCTGGAAGAAATAAAGTGTATGTTGACCTGTCATCAGTTTAAGCACCATTACATTCATAACAAACCAGTGACCAAACCTCTTCTAAATACATATGACCACAAAGTATATTGTTTCAAATTTAACTACTGAGTAAGGGAAAGCATATGGAACTGTGTGTTGAGGGATTGAAAGGCAATCTTTGAAACAAGTTTTTCATTTAAAACAAAGTAGTGTTCAAAAAGGGTAGTTACATAAAAAAACTAGAATACTGGGTAAACACAAAAGGGAACTCAACATCCACAATAGGCATACCAAAACTATCAACTTGAAAGCCACTACAAAAAAAAATACTGCAAGTCCTTGCTAAATATTATTAATACTATTAAAGAAGCCAAATGATAAGCTCACAATGAACAAAAATGAACTCAACCTAAAAGCAAAAAACTATAAGGAACATAGTAAAAATTATTAGCCAAATGTCATCAACAACCAACTCACTTCTTGGAATAGAGTTGTCCTTGATAACCTGATAGCACATTTTGCTAGTCACTAAATTCTGCATCATTTATAGAACCTGAAAATTCATTACTGTATTCACAAGAGCCCACCATTTTAAAATTACTATTCTCTATGTCCAGTTATTCCAAATTACTCCAAACTTGTCATCCAAAATGTTGTATGCATTTTCCTCTCCCCTATATGTGCATTTTTTACTTTAATGCCCTTATCACACATATATTGTACCAGTACACTGTTGTTCTCAAGTATTTGAACTAGGCAACATTCTGAATAGTATATTTGCATTTCGCATCATTTTATGGTGACGCAGCAAGCAGGATAAGCTACTTGGTGAATCATTAAATATGGTTACTTTCCGGGGATTATAAACTCTATTTCACTTTAAAAATCAACTTAATTTATAGTACATCAATTTCTATGCAAACACTTGCTAACCTGCAATGAAATAAAACGTATGCACATTATGTTCATAATAACAATTAAAATACCTACATTAGGTTCACATTTGTTCTACACTTACCTGTATGGATATTCTATTTCCGGATAATGAAGACTGATACACTGTTTTTCTTTCGAGTTTCTTCCTCAATCAAGTCACATTTAACGTAACGCACTGAACCTCCACGTGCCATAACCATAGCAAGTTCAAAAACACAGTTCATACCACCATACCATAGATTGTACAAAATGTTTTTTCTTGTTTTCAAGGAGTTTAGTCAAGATCGATTACCAAAAACAGGGGAGAAACACTCTCATATACGTTGCTATTGGAGACTGGAAAATTTTAGCAGTTCCTTCTTCCACACACCGTGGTATTTTTCTTGTCCATGATAACACTGGTTCCTCCAAATAAAGTGCGTATGTTTCATTTAGTTTCTTTCCACAGATCATTAAAACTATAGTCTATGAACTATTAGCATTACAATGATACGATTGCTCCAGATAATGGAGACAGAACATACGTTTAAAGTACGTGCAATTAACACATACAGACTATCCCTAATAACGAAAATCCAAACTACTCAAACTACATGAATTCATTATATTCGTATGGTAACATGCTAGATACATTACAAATTCTTATAGCTACAGCATGGACGGAAATTAATCGAATTCGGTGCAGACGTCATGCCATATGTCACTTATCCAAATAAATACGTTCTATCTAACGTTGTACACTATGTAACACAATCGTGGCTGATTATCGAAATCCCAAGGTAGGGTGATCATGCCGTCATTATACATGATCCACTGCAGGTTTCACTATTCTAACCTGTTGTCTGTATCAACCTGATCGTGGCAGTAATGTTTTACATGAAATTTGGTAGACATTATGGCACAGGCGACTACTCTGTTCTCACACTTCGAGATTTTGCAATCCCAACGGGACGGTTAAAGTCGTTTCGCGGAATATTGGACACCATTACCCATCATCTTTAGCGCATGATGGCCACTGTTGGAAAACATTATTAAATATAATTTTGAAAACAGGAATAAATAAAGATATTTTGCTGCACACAATTATACAATGATAATTTCGCGCAAAATGTTATGTGGCATCCATTAATATTTGGTTCCCTGAAACCAGCATTACAGTTCTGGCACATTTGCCTGAAAAAGATATATCTGCACTATATTTTTGGTTTCCGCAGAATGGCCACAAATAGCTTTTCCTTGCGCCAATAACTTTATTGATGACATGACTTTTTGTAGAGCTAGCCAAGCAACTTGCAATTTACCTTCTGACAGGGATGCAGCAACATTCACTCCTTTCTTCACCACTAACTGTAAAGACTGCTGCATAGTAAACAGCATTTTCATGTTTCTTGAACTTCTAAATAACCACTGGGAAAATCCATTTACAACTAATGCCTTACATACGTTTTGCTCACTCCTTTATGAAAGAAGCACTCATGAATATACCACAGTACTCTTTGTAGGATTTGAAGTTTTATCAGGGGGTCTCATTGCCCTCTATCATCAGGGCAATGAGTCCCCGTGATGATGGAGGCAGCAAAGACCTCAGAAATGTTGGTAAACTTATATCAGACTACATTGTGTTATAACCCAGAAGACAGACAACTATCTATTATAATCAATCCACAGGTACAATTTCTGCCAGTTTCTTTAGTAACTTCAGCAGCTAGTGTCCTTCAGCGTCACTGAATTTGATGAAGGTGTGGATTCCACTTTTGAAGGATCTGGATACTGGGAACGACCTGTTCTTCAAGTGCCTGAGCACTGCGGGTACCAACTTTTCGTTGGCTTGATCTATAGACATTCGGTAGGACTCCTTGGAAGAGGGATCGGCCCGTTGCAAGACTACCTGTACACAGGACAGCACAACACAGAAAAACGCAAACATCCATGGCTTGAGTGGGATTTGAACCCACGGTCCCAACAACCAAGCGGCACAAGGCCCACGCCTCAGACTGTGCAGCCACTGCGGACCCCTTTGAATGATCTACGTGGTCTTATCTTTATCTTTCAAGCATCTTCATCTTGATCAACAACAGCCATTTGTGTTGGTAATTACTTTGGTACTTTTATAACAAACTTGTCCATTTTCATAACATATCTGTCACACCCATTTTCTACCACCACAAACTACTCTTCAGTCTAATTATACACTTTGTTTACTTGTACAAACCAATATATGCTGGCACCTTCATACAGGGAACTCCTGAATGTACAGAGAAGGCACTTATTTTCCTGGAACTTCATTCATGGACTTCCAAAATATAAGCCATGCCCATTACTGACGATTCAACTAATTCTGGTAAAATGTTAAATTACTGGTCTTACTCCATGTTTGAAACAGCAAATTTTAAGTATTAAATTACAGCACAAACATTTAAAATGTAAAACACTTGTTATATTTTAAGCATTTGTACTCTGACATAAAATGAAACTATTTTTACTATTCTGACTTATTTCATTTACCTAACAAAACATCATATACTATTTTAATTTCTCATAGGGAACTCCCAGCCAGTGGGGAACAGCACAGTGGGATATATGTCACATTTTCGCTTTAGGTGTCTTCACACATAACAGCCATAAAGAAAACTGCAGTGTTTTTCTTGTTACAGTGTCAACATATAACCTTTAACAAATTTAGATAATTTTATATAATTATTTCAGAGTTTACAATTAATAATTGCAACATAAATAAAGTAATGTTTATAATATCCCATTATGAATCTAATCTAATGCCAATATGAGACAGTTGTATCAACCACATATGGCAAAAAAATGTTACATCAAACTCTGTTAAGATAATTTTTAAATACCAAAGATATAAAACATATGTAATTTATTTTGATCATCTGTGGAAAAAACAACAACAACAACAGAATGCTCCATTCCAATACAAGAGCAAACTTTCTGAGCAGAAAGCAGATGCAATGTAAGAAGGCAAAGATTTTGTTATTGATATTTCAAGAGAAACACTACAGAATCTTAGATATCTGACCCAATATGCCAGCTCTCTTTGTACAGTATGAGAATGTGATAGTTTCACACAGACAATGACAATATATGAATAGAGTTATGGATAGCATGATAAGATAAATTAGGAGTACACCATCTTATCCTGAAATGAGCTTTTGCTAAAAGCGCTTTATATTTTGGATGATAAAAGAACAAGGTGCAATAATGTAATTACAATAATATGCATTCATGATGTAAAATTCAGTTTCATCCATGTAAATTAAATATGAATTCAGTTCTTCAACTAACCTAGAAATCAAAACAGGTCAGAAAGCCTAAATCTCCATGATATATATCATTACTGACTAAATGGTACAGCAAATGGAAATTTACATTGTCAGTATGTGTTAATAGAAAAGTAAAGTGTTAAATTAAATAATTTCACTGAAATGTGTCAGTTTTCAAGCAAACCAACTTATTAATAGCATTGAATTCTGATAGCATGGCCAAACAAAATATCAGAGATTTAGATGTAGCAACATGGACTCAGCTCTGCAATAAAGCCAGATTTTTTGCAACATATTGTAGTGCTATGGTAGCAATTAATCTAAAGTATTAACCCTTATATGGTTTTATCACTACTTTGTTAAAAGAATATAATTTTTAAGCAAAAATCTTAAATCATTATGATGGTCAAAATATAATGAACATATATGAATGAAATTCACAAACATTATCAACAAACTAATCAAATTCTCAGTGTTATATTAACAAAAATCTATTTTTACAATCTTAAAATTTAAAAATGACATCACAAGTGTCAAAACCATGCTCAAAAGATGAAATTTCAATACCACGTACCCCATGACATTCACATACCACTTCAAACTCTTCATACTTAGATGACTGAATGTTGCAGCTAAAGGAGATTATTCTTTGATGTGGACTTAAGTACAATTTCATAACATAAATTAATACAAAGACAGTTAATTAAAGTTGACTATCACAGCACAAGGATTAAAGCTATATCAATACTCATATCATTGGGGAGGGGGGGGGGGCTCATTTGGTACCTGAATATTGAAATAAGTCCAAAAACTAAATAATGCAGTTGCAAAATAGATTAAATATGGATGTATTCGGGCTCTTGCCCTTTAAAATTTAATGGTATTTCATGTAAATTCTGTGTGCTCAAACAATATTTTTATTTGGGATATTACATAAAGACAAATTGTGTTGATTCTTCCATCATGTTCATGATGAAAGCAATAAGCTCCTCTGAACCATTGGTCAATATCTACCAGAGTATATGATGCTACATATCAGATGACAACCATCTTCAAAAACTTACTCTTGGAAAATAACTTGGAACACTATGAAATAGATGGTTCTAGGTAGGTAAGTTGTAAGAATACATGGTGAATGGAACAGCCTCTGCCAGTGCTGGGCTTTGGCGTTAGTAGCATTAGTCTTTCAAATTCTGCTTCAGAGTGTTAAAGACAAACATTCAATGGCCCGAAATACTCGGATACCTGGGAGTTCTTTGCATGGCCATCATAGCTCATTGTAAGAAAGATGATGTATCCATATTCTTCATTATTAACACAAATTATAATAAAATACTTCACAAACTTATTATTTCACTCAGGAGTTCATGTATTTACTCTCAATTTAAGGCTTGGGAAATGCTCTTTCATTGAGAGAATGAAAAGAGGTTCTGACTTCTGCCTTTATCCCAAAACTATAATTTTCTCTGTGATTCTGTTCATATACTCAAAATACTGCATCTAAGAGACTTTGGAACAAGATTCTTGTCATGTCCATGTTCTTACCATCACATATACAAGTATACAAAATAACATGTTTTTCCATGTGTACAAAATTATTCTAATTTCTACATAAGAGATTTCAGAAATACAATTCTCAACCATCTTAACACAGCTTCCACATTATAAAAAAATGTAGATTTTTATTTTTTTACATGAACATAAACAAATGTAACTGGTTAAGAAAAAATTTCAGTTCTATAATAAAGTGCCTTATACAATAAGAACAGAACAAATACAGCAGAAAACACTGTATGTAATTTTAACCATGTGTTGTATCATCTTCAACAAAGTCTGCAGCCTCTTCTCTTGTAACACATTCCACATGACTGACCTAAAGAAATAAAAAAAGAAAACTATCAATACCACACCTCTTCTTAAGCTCATCACAGATTACTTGGTGATTTTGTTATTACCTAAAAATAAAATGCAAGAATTATCAAGTACAAAAAACCTGAAGGGCTGTGGAAACAGTTGTGCCCTTCTCTGAGGTACTACCAATATATTATTCATCCATACTCATCCATCAATAACTGAAGACAATTCTTATTGAACCCTGCTAAATATATTAATTACTTTCAATCTTCATTTACAGTATTTATATGTGGTTTTATTTAACAATGCTGTCAGTAGCTCAGACTAAACAGCATCAATAATTTCAATCCTGATTTACAACAAAGTACCTTGCATCCAGGATTCAATGCTACAACTGTGGAAAATATATTGTGTGTACACCTATACATTGTATGATGCCATAGCTGGGACATTATTCTATTATGTCAACTATTGAAGGATGTCCCTTTGGGATTTTATATCTACTGTTATCACTTCTTAACTTTGGCAACAAAATCTTTCATTGGTGTACTGTATATGCAGAAATTAAATGCATAAACAATAGTTTTTTTACATTTCACAATTGAAAATTATAGTGCAAGGATTATGAGATGATATGACTTATGCAATGAAACATAACACTCCATTCCTCCTCCTCTGCTTTTCAGTTTACATATGGTACTACCTTAAAAGGTTCTTCAATGTAAATGACTAAAGAAATATTACAACTTAGAGGATACAATGAACAAATATGAGTAAATATATTTTACTTCTGCTGGGTGCCTTCCCCACCTTCTAGTTTTGCAGGTCCTCAATAATATACTTACAACTATTAGATATTCTGTGAATGTTCCCGGTTGTGAACATTCCTTCTCCTAGAAAATTTTACAGATGGCGAATTTTACAAAAATATTATCATCTTTAAGGTTGGCTGCATGCATGAAAATGGAACTATTTAAAATAACAATTGAAGGAATACTCCCCAGCATACAGAAATCTGTTCTGCTGGATACATCACAAGTTGTCTTTTATCTTGTAAATAAAATGACAGTTCAATGAAGTCTTCTCAGGTCATCAACCGCATCAGGTGGTTGCAAAAAACCGACGTTTCAAGAACCATCTCAGTCCTCATCATCAGATGATTACCCCAGAAGACCTCATTTAATTTAACCACTGCGAAAGCTATAGATCATACACAATAACAGCTGTGATGTATATTTATATGCATATGAATCACAAGTCTACACCTGAGAAAACCAAGACTATGATAATAAAACAGAAAAAGCATATAAACATAAAAAAACATATTCTCACACTGAACAACAGTAGGAAACTAAAATGTGTAAAAAAACTAAAAAAATTCACTGCACCTTATTTCGGAATTTTACTCCATAGAACTTATTAGCAAAGATCAATAGTTCTGGTCGGAATGTTGTTGTGATGAACTGTGCCTCTTTGGAGAGCTCATGAATCATCTCTGCAACAGCCATTCTGTGTTGTGAGTCCAGTGCCTGAGAGAAAACAGAATTTAAATAAAGAAGCTAACAGTTCCAAAAGTAGCTGTTTTCATTACAGTATATTCTGGCAGACCTCGAGAAATGTCAGCGAACACTAATTCTGCTGTAACATAAATAAGTGACAGCATGTAACAAATCTCAGAAATTATTCTAATAAGTATAATTCTTCCTACATTTCTTTCTTCCCCAACTAGCTTACCCTACATTTAGAAGAGAAAAGCATATACTGGACACTGCAGGCTGCTCCACTATATTAGTGACTACTTAAGTACATGGCCAGTGTATAAATATGTTCTGAAACAGGCATCCCTTTAATCTCATCACCAACCTGAGGCAGTAGATTTCATCTTACATGAACCAATGGTAATACATAACTTACCTGTAAGCTTTAATACAAAGACATTATCTTTACTGCACTTTCAAAAAATTGTACTTGAACAAGTCTGCCTATGTAGAGTCAAGACTAATGCCAAAGTTCTTGATGGTTCTTCTCCACATTTTGGGGAACAGAAAATATAAGAATTAATATTTGAAACATAAGTAGATGTCCACTGTAAGCATGTGACGTATATGGAATGCCTACAAAGAGGTGAGTCCACTTTCAAGACAATGTTTGGAAAAAGTGAAATGTTTAACTTAAATGCTTAAATGTATACTTGACTTTTGCAACCCACCTTTTATTTCCTTTTGTGTTATTGTATTTCAAAATGTGTCCAATAATTATGGCGGACCCTATATAATAGATCTTAATAAGGTCTCATAATACCCATTTGTACAATAACATTTGAGCTCCCTGTAAAATGTGATTTACATTTGACTAAGAGTAACCAAATTAGATTCACCCCATAATGTTTTGCATAAACTCCAACAACAAATTTTACTACACCTGTTTAATACTTTCCAAGATTAAAACATGTGGATGGACTGACAGGTACACTAAGTATTTTGTGCAAAGAACAGAAACATATAACGTTTGTATTTCATGATGAGGTAAACCAAACAAACCACATCTTCTACTGAAAAATTTAAAACAAGTGTATTAGACTTAACTACACTTCATTCTTCCTTGATATAAATGTCTAAAGAATTACCTGATCAATTTCATCAAAGAGGTAGAATGGTGCTGGGTCACATTTCTGTATGGCAAAGATCAATCCAAGGGCAACTAGAGATTTCTGACCACCAGACAGTTGATTCATTTCCCGCATCTCAGCATTGCGACCCGAGAATGAAACTCGGATTCCAACACCCGTAAACTTGTCTGAACTGGCTTCCTATATAACAATTTTGAAGATTATGAGTACAACATAATTGGATAAGGCAACTCAGATGGTAAAGTTGGACAGATGACCAGGTCCAAACAGCACATACACTAAAGATTCTTCCTTTCAACATAATATTCATGTCTATGATTCAAAGGATAAAAATGTACATTTTGAAGATGGCATTTCCAATGAAGCCCCATTTAAAGTTCCCATGAGAGGAATTAATTTACACTAATCTGAGGAAAACCTTAAATGGAGGAAATTTAACATATTAAATGACTCAGAATAACTGAACTGGGAAACTTTAAATGGAGATTTCACTGAGCCATCACTTATTGCTGAGATAACAATGCAAATAAAAATGTATGTGGGAATGGAGGTACAGCTCCACACAGTCTTAATCTTATAACTTGATGGAGGTGTGTAGTCAGCTTCGTGACTTGGTTGTTTTACCACCGGGGAAAAAGTGCTCAAATCCTATTGGAAAGGAAGATGCATGGGCTCCAAAGACATCGTTCAAAGGGAAAATCTCTGCAATTACTGTGAAATTAACCCATTATCTAACCTGTAGTCACACTTAATGTCTAGACTACTTTTTTTAATTTACTTATGTACACCACACACAATATTAACACAGAGTGTATAAATACTGCTGTAACTCACGTCTTGTGAACCACCAGCCTCGTCATCATTTCTCCTCATAACAAGCTGTGCATGACCTGATGGCACCAGTTTGTGGAACACTTCACTAAAGTATTTGGATACTTGCTTGAATGTGAATTCAATAGCTTCATACTTCCTCTGCTCTAGCACCATCATCAACTCTTTGATCTTCTCATCCCTGAAATTATTATTCAAAACAATGAAAGCACAGTTATTCACGAATGGCTGTCTTCTGGATTGTTGAACCATGTAATGATAAGCCATCACCCTGATGACGGATGCATGCAGCAAGGACCTCTAAAATGGTAAACTTCTACCAGACTACACAGTGCAACGACCCAAAAACAACTCACCATTGTAAAAACCCCAAATCCAAACCCAACAAAGTTATTCAAATTTGTAAGTCTGAAAATCAACATTAAGATAAGCTCTCAGTATAGACAAATATAAGAACAGAAAACTTGCAATACTCTGAGAAAATGTTAAAAAACAAAACAAGTGTCACAACATGCTGTCAGAATACTACCATATTCCATTGCACATTAAGTGGTACTGAATCAGCTCTATCTTCACAACTCTGCAATGCCGCCATGTCTGTATCAGTGATGGTAGTAAATTAAAAAAAAAACACCTGTAGTGGCATGCATGATGTCCATGTAAAGCTTTGACTGCAAGTCAAGGCCGATGGTTAACACTTCTGCTTCATATTTGGAAGGGCCCAGGTTCAAATCTCAATCCAGAGACCGGATATCCTAACTGGGGACTCCTGCGGTTATTCTCAGTCTCTCTGGGCAAATATTAGGATAATACCCTAACTTAGGCCATATCCTTTCCAATTCCTTAATCATACTATCATTTGATACTACAGAGTCTGATCTATTGTCAGTGTCATTAAATAAATAAATGAAACAGAAAATTTAATGAAAATCTGCTTGTTGCTTGTTACTTCTAAGTTATTAGGGAAACAGACACACTGATGGATACACGGGCATAGTAACACAGTGTCATTATAAAATTAGCCACAGGCCAAGAGTCACTCACCCTCTGTCCAACTCTTCCTTTCTCTTAACCAGTTTTTCTTTCTGGTCTGAGAAACTCATGAATTGGTCCAAAGCCTTCTTATTCACATGGCTGTATTTCTTTAGATGACTGTTTGCTTTCTCCATCTCCTTAAACAACTGTAAAAAAACATGCCATTTATTAGAATAAAAATTTTCTTGGAGGATTAGCTCTATCTATTGGGCCCAACTGAGTAGGTACCTGAAGACGGAGATACAGCCCCATCTCCGAAACGTCATTTTATGTTATATTTTATTTTACTAGATGATGGATAATATCCTAGAAAATTTTTATTCTAAAAACTCACCATCGTCACGAACTTTTAGATTTGATATTCCATTTATTGCACACAAGCACTTACAACCCAGAAGATAACTTCATTCTAACTCTACCATTTCAGCGATTGACTGAAAAATAGTTAGAGAACTACTTGGGCATCTTGACAATGATACAATAATTTTAAACACATTAAGCATACCAAATATACTATTCTGAGTATATGATCATACATACATTCTTCGTGCTCATGTTGTGATACTTGGAGTAAATATCTGGTGATGGTAAAGAGCCAAGTTCCTGAATCTTCTTTGTGCAATCAGCAATCTTCTGCTGCAACAAATTCTGCTTGGACGCCATCTTCTCCAGATCTTTAGCATCTTCCTCAATTTTCTCCCGGGCTTCCTTCTCCCTTAACTTCCATTCATCCTGTTCAGCCTGTTTACTTTTTTGCTAAGTATCACAAAAAATACACCAGAATATTTTACAACCAAGAAACATAATTTATGCTGAAATTAGTACTGCCAACTACACTTCTTCTTTCATGGATTAAAGATTGCAAATGGTAGCACTATGTGAGATTGATTTCTTCATTTAAAATCAACATTTTGTTAAATTAATTTAAAGTTACTTGACAATGATGAAACTTTCATTAAAACAAAAAAGCTTGCTTCTGCCAATATAAACAAATGTTAACAGATATTTGTAATATTCAGTCCACACCCCAAATAAAACACATGTCTCAATTAGAAAGATAATTGCTTAATGCTGATAAAGGAAACAGTTTACTCTGTGAATCATGTGAAACCCATTTATCCACTCTGTGGGCAAAATTCTGAATTACTGATTCTGAAAACATTTATCACTGGAATTTAAAGGGTTAATAATATGCATACAGTCAACGACAATATTAAATGGGAAAATTCAACACAGACACAATGAAGTTGGGTCTGCAGAAACCCACACTAAAAGAGGAAAAACATTAAAATGGAGTTCTTCTGTATAGTGGATCCATTTTAAGTTACTCATGTTGGTGCCTACAACCTTGGATATTAACCAGTTCAATGTTCTGTCTAAACTCATACCTGGCCCACAGGGTCATTGGTCAAAATTCCAAAGTCCTCCACATTTCTTATATTTGTTTCTTGTTAACAAATTTTTATATTTCCAATCACTATATTCCAAATAGACCAAGATTTCATATGTGTCTTAATGTAAGAATGAGCAGCCTGGTAGTTTTAAGGTTAAAAACAGACGAAGGATTTTCTATTACATTCCATCACTTCCTGGTGGTCCATCTCATGAAAGACAGAGATAATGCATCTCAGCAAGTAATAAGGTGCTTACTAATCAATACAGTTAATAGAACTTACCATTATTAGGGCTTCCTGCACCTTTTCTTCCATACTCTTAAACTCATGATTCACTTCTTCAATCCGTTTCTCAATAGCAATTAGTTCCGACTTGCTGTTTTCTAGCTGTCGTTTCCGATCTTCCACAGAAATTTCTTGGAGAGCCTTCACATACCAATAAAGTGATAAAATAAGAAAACTGTCATAAACATAAAAATAAATTTATTTAAGAATTGAAAATGTTATCCTGTTTCTATTTCTGCAGGACCTTGCTAAGGAAGATATTCCTCTTCTTCAATTGTCTGTCCATTTGCATAAAACTAGATAGTGAGAAACAGAGCTAGGCCCAGTGACAATGACAGAAAATGGGTAGTTCATACATGTGAATATTCCCAAAAACAAGCAACAGATATCTTCAGTTATCACCATTAACACTGGAAGCAGTTAAAAAAAAGGGAGAATTACAATGGCTTGATCTGAATTCTGGCTGGCAATGACATTCCAGCACTGTAAGAAATTTCACTAACCGTAAAGGCAATTCTGTACTATACCTGCATGAGTTCATCTTTACGCCTCATAAGATTATTTGTCAGCAAGTTTTCCAGTTTGTTCTTTTCTGCCTCTAGCCTCATTCTTGTACTAAATGCCTCTTTGTTCTCCTGTGTGAGGCGTCTAATATCATCATTCAAGTTATCTACCTCATGCTGATCTGCCACTGACAATTGAGACATCAAATCCTGTCAACACAACAAAAAGCCTTAACTATATGTCTCATCACATCTGAATAAAAAATAAGTGCAAATATTAATGTAATTCAAAGCACCATTTTCTTCATTTCCTTCTGTGGTCCCAGTCAATGACTTCTGATTTCTCTGACCACTGCTAACTTAAAGAACACTCTAAACAATATTAAACACAAATGAATGTTCCAGATTTTCATTATGGAAGGATCACAGTAAAGAATGCCTCTGGATGTTTCATATGTACTCTTAGACTCTTTATACTTTTATGATTACGTAGGAAGCAGATTTACAATACTGAAGAGCCCGAGACATAGGCTGCCAGTATTCAGCCCACCAATTTTTTCATGCAGTCTGTGTACATTTCTTGTAATACTTTGTTTACCTGGATGATGAAAAATAGTTAACTTATGTCAAAAATAATGTTTTGGTAATATCGTCACTATTTGACAGCAACTATTGCTGTAAATTTTTGACTTAATGGACATTAATAAAAACCACAATGCATCTCACTAATGAACACTAAGAGGGATGCATGTGAATCATAACAGAAATTAAACCTGATACTGAAAGATTTCATCAAGCAAAAGTTGTCAAATATTTCACTAATGACTGATTGTTATAAAAAATTACTGAGTAATACATGAACCCATATGTAATAGCAGACCTAATTTAGCAGTATCCTTAATTGACATGGCAGTTCAAACAACATCACTCATTTATAACCATGTGTCCCAAGGAAGTGCAAGAATGCCATACCTGATGTAATTCTGACTCAAGTCCCTCTTTGGTGGTTTGCATGGCTTCCAGGCTAGATGCATATTGATCAATTGATCTCTCCTTGGGTCCCCGATAACGCTCTATGCCTGCCAGCTCTTCCTTCATTAATCGAATGTCTGCCTTTACTTGGTCAAAAATATCCCTGAAAAATGCAGTACATTATCCTTATAGTTGTTTGCTGCTCAACAGATTGAAATGGACAGGGATAATGTCCTATGAACTAGAATATTTGTAGGAATATTATGTTGGACATTGTCCATTGCCTGATGTATATGTGATACACACAACATTTCAGAAGTTGGTTCTACTCCCAACTTCAGGTGTTTGGTTGGCCTGGGTTCAATCCCAACTCTAAAAGTAGGTTTGCCTTACAACTGAGTAGGACAAATACACTATATGATTTATAATATAAATAGAAATATAAAATACACTTTCAGTTACAAAGAGAATACAGGTTTCACCAGTTGTCCTAAATTCATACAGTAACATTACATGTATTATGAATGTGATATTGCAGTGAAATCTTCACAAAGTGTTCAAAATTTATTGTATTATTCTTTGCCAGACATTTCATATTTGTCACAACTCACTTGGCTTTACTATTTTTTGTTTCTGTTTTCTGCATCTCTGATACAATGTGGTTGATCTTTCCTTCCGTTTCTCGAAGATTGCCTCTGAGTTGTGCCAGTTCTTCCTCAGCATCTTTAATTTGCGCTGTAAGTTCACTTCGTGTCTTCTGGATCTCAAGACGTGAGCGTGATGTGTTGAAATAACCACCTGTGAGTGAACCTTTTGAAGACACCTGCAACATGAAGAACCAGAAAACAATTATACTGAGACTTATCAACTATCATTTCATTTGCTCTTGTAATTAATGTATCATATTTCAAAATATGCAGCATGAACATATAATAAATTAATTAAATTTGTAACAAACTATCAAATGAAGGAATTTTATGTAAATTACTTGATAAAAACAATTTTTATTGAAGGGATTACAAATGCACTGCACTGCATGAAAACCAACCTAACACACTGATAAAGTTCATTTTATTACAAGATACCTTAAAGTATGACTGGCAGAAGGATATGACAGAAATTAATTCTTATTGCACTAAATACAACTGCATAAATATAATATCATAAATCTATTTCCAGATACCAAGGATCCAATTATGTTTTCTGAAGAATAGTTTAAAATATTTGTGGGTATTTCAGATATTGTAAAACTGACATTTCAGAACATTATAGAATATGTAAAGATAACAAACATACTTGATCACCCTCAAGGGTGACACAGTCCAGTCCACTTGTCTTTGCAAGATTAGTAGCTACCTCCAGGTTCCTGCAGATGAGTGTTTTCCCAAAAATGTACCTCAGAGCCTTGTCATACTTGGGTGCATAATCTAGCTTTGTTACCATTGGTATAGCATCCTACATAGAAATAATGTACTTATTTACAATACAATATACATGTAACAGAGAAAATGGGGACATATTACAGCCAACAGGAACACAAAATGAAATCAAGATAAAAAATATGAAGTCTGGTAAAGACTGCTTTAAAAGAAACCTGGGATACTGTAGGTGCAGCTGATTTTGGCCAATGAACTTAGCAAATGGATAAACTAAGAGCACGAACAGTAACTTCAAATTCTGCAGCACAAAGAAAGTTATCTACAGTTTATAACTAAAACGTCAGTAACAATCATATAAGTTGCTGTCAAATTTTAAATTGTTGTTGTGTCCATCATATTTAAATTTGCCACTTTATTTGTTCTGTGTGACAAAATGTTAAATACCAACAAATGAAATCAAATTTACAGTCCAATGGCCATTTCAATCCATTCCATTATTTATGATTACCAACAGCACACATCTTTAGACTGCATCATTAAGTTTTAAAAGTAGCAGGCAGAAATATTACACAATGCTTTTGAATAAAATGCATTATTAAACATTCTGCATTTACCATTCATTAATAGTTAGGATGATACAAAAATAATGGTGGAATAAAGAGCAAGACAAAGTCAAATTTTGCAGCATAACTATATCCATTGCAGCCTTCCTCGAATGTGTTCAGCACAAAATCAACTTGGCAGGAGCTATACATACATGAGTCTGTGGGTAGTTTTGATCTTTGACATGAAGCCTGTTGAGTGGCATAAAGGTGACCTCTCCTGGTAATTTCTGTCGATTCATTTCTTTCAGGATTTGTGTTCCTACTTTATCTGAATCCACAATATGATGGAATAACCTAAAATAAAATGAAAGTTCATGAAATGTAGGACATGATTATGGAGTCAAGTACCATTATTTTATTTTAATCAGTAATCATGCTTTTTTAATAAAAAGTCTTCTGAAGCATTTTAAGAGTATTTAATAAGAATCTGTTGATGTGAATTCAATTTAACAAGCAGGGAGAACACATTTATAAAGGGGAGGTCAAAACTTAGTATTTATTTAATTTAACGTCAAGAAAACTGGATTTAGACCACAGAAAGGGACTTACAAAGCAAACCATAACTAGAACCTTTAAAGAGAATAATAGAAATTGGTTCCCACCAGCCCAAACAATATTATTTGAACTGTATCTGTTGTAAAAATTTATCATAATAAATAATATCTGCAAATCAATGTTACATGAAGTCAAGTATATTTCTCCTCGTCCAATAAAATGACAAATTTTGTCAGAGAAGTACCTGGGAAGTGTGCCATTGTTCCTAACAAAGACTGTGTACTTTAGATTCTAGAAAAACAAAATATAAATTTTCAACATTGTATTTAGACTGACTTCAGAGGTTACAAAGCCTCCCATCTAGGGAGTTCTTTCTTTACAGTGGCTGGATCATGCAGATGACATCTCACTTTCATATACTACTGAGATACTCAAGCACAGGAACAAATTTACCTTTACCACTTTATGTCAATGTCAACCTGTTGACATTAGTGTCAAAATGTACTGTGGACAATATTGTATCACACACATATTCAATACTCACCACTCAGAATGAATCTCACATACTCTATAAAATAATATTACATAACAAAAGTACAAACATCTAATTATGAATACATACTGCAGCCTTACAAAAACACTGTGTTCTGTCAACTCACACACATCTACCAAGGCTGTATTCCACTCACCTATTTCCTGCTGTCACTTCAACAGCAGTATAGATACTCTTCTCACATTCAAAATTTTCTATGACTGGACCATAGTAGGAATTAGCAATCTCGGCAGCAGATCCACCACGCTCTCGAAATGTCTCCAGGACTTTGCGGACACTGTCCCTTCCGTTCAGGATTGGCTGCTCCAATCAGGCAATAGTGATCAGATAGTAATATTCTGGAGATTGTCTTGGCATTCAACAATTCAAAAGAATAACAAAAATTGAACACTTACCTTGCCAGCCATGGACCGTAAGGACTGATCAGCCTTTGCCAAATCTTCTTTAAGAGATGATAATGTTTGTTGAATTGTGTTTTCTTTCCTCCACAACTCACTGCATGACACAGAAAGCAATGTAAAATGTTGCAAAGTTAGGTGTAAATTTGATTATTAGAGAAAGATTATTTATCTACTACATACAAGACAACAAAAGAACTTCTTAACATAACTCAGGGTAATTTATTTACAACTCTGAACTATATTAAAGGACAAGACAACAGATGAACTATGAATTTTTTGTGTGGGGATGAACACCAAAAAATCTTTAACAAAATATTCTGACATCTGTTAAATAATTCCTAACATGTATACAGCGAAATATCAATATAATAACAGGCCAATCCTGAAAAAGGTATATGAACATTGCAGTGATGAATAAAACAACTGTGTAGGTGTATGAAAATAGACTATAATACCATGGAAAATATCACAGCTGTTGTTTCACTGAAAATTACGGAATAAAATTTTCAGAATTATGACAGTCATTCAACTAGTAAAGAAACTTCAAGCCCTTATAGAAATGGCCAAGACCCATTAAAAAAAGTTATATGTAATCTGAATTGTCATTATAGACTGTAGATTTTATATGTGAACCGTTCTTTTATACAGATGCATGCATAAGAGATGTTATATATTTAAAACGTTATATATGTCCAGAATCAATGATGAAAAGTTGCATGTGCAACTTTCTATTACAAAAACATAAATAATAAGTTAAAATGTAAAAGCTTGATGTATGTATGATTTTGGCAGGCTGATAGAAAAAATACATTTTCAACCTAAATATTTGCAAAGTCAAGAAAAAAAAAGTTGTATTAAAACATACTTTCGGGTGCTTTGACACTGGTCCTTACTCTTCTTCAGTTCATAGAACTGCTTGTTGTATTCGTCAATACACGCTCGCTGTCTCTCCATTTCATTTGTCTGATCCTGACAAAGCAACATAAAAAAATCATACTATACATAATACTGATGTCTCTTAAGGAATACCAACAGGTTAATTAAATTAATGTATAAATATGATTTTGCCAAGAAGACATCAAATTTTGATGGCAAAATCATGTAAGAAATATTACTGCATTACAACACTTTAAATAAATAAAAGGACTACACAACAGCACATGATCAAACTTGATACTTAAAAAAATCTGTTTCTTATAAAATTAAGTTACCATCTGAAACTTTCCTCTTCCTAATGAACCATTCAGGATTTTATAATTTCACAGACATCAAGCACAGCAAAACAACAAAAATACTAAGATGGCTGTCTTTGTACTCACTGCCATGAAAACCTCAAATCCTACTTAACACACACTTTCCACACAAAATTTATAGATGCATTTATAACACATCAGATTATGTTCCTGTAATCACTTGTTATTCAGTACTTCCCTAAGGAAGTCATTCAACATTTCAAAGCTCTGTCTCCATATGTAGCTTAACATCCCCAGAATTAATGGCATTAACATCACTTCAACCTCAGATCAAATAGCATACATTTACCGCACATTCTGGATTAAAATTTTACCAGTGAAATTGAAAGCCTACCTCAATTTTCTTCTCCAGTTGGACCTGTTTCTCAGCATCTCTCTTCATATCCTCAGCCAATTTATCCCTGTGTTCTTTTTTGTCTTTTATCTGTTTATTCAGAGATCTAAAAATTAAAAACCATAGATTTCAATACATCAGAAATATCTTGTGTAATGATGAGATCTGTGACAGCACTGCTCAACAGTTTAGTTTGCACAAAATACAAAATATTATTCTGGTTCATACTTTACCATTGCCTTTCTATTCCTGACAACTGTTATCTGTTTCCATCCCACCTTAACCATTTCATATGAACAAATGCCTTTAAAACCAAGAGATATTCTTACTTTCCATTCATGTCACTATCAAACTGCTATATGTAACAGTACCATCACGCATAGAAGTCTTCTCAGATCAGCTGAGTCAAAGTGGGATAGAAATCCATCATTTGTGAGACTTAGATCAGTCTCTAAAATATTATATTTTTATTCCATATCAACACTGCCAAAATTTCACTTTATTTAGATGCCTAAATAAATTCCACATTTTAACTCACCTTAACTTTTGAGTTACCAACCTGCACTACAAATATCACTACCATTAATTATCTCACATTTTCTTGCGAAGGTCAATCATGGGATAAAAGTTTCCATCATAGTCTACTATCCCACTGTTTCAAATCTGTCACATTTCATACTTTATTAGTCACATTCACTGATATAACTAACCATTAATTTCAAATTACATAACATAATTCATAGGTATCACCTATTGTAGCAAATATAAAATTATCCCTTCATGGCAAGTCCTGCTTCTGTGAAACCTACTTGAGTTCTTTCATGATCCACTGGTCCCGAGCTTCCTTAGATGTGAACTGACTTCCTCGGCCCTGTTTGGCATACAGTTCCTTCCGTTTCTGTTCTTTCAGTGCCAACCTGTCAGGAAAACAAACATTGGAACATAAAAAATACCATTTTGTAAAAAAACAAGAGAAAGGGCTCATAGCAGTTCATAATTTTGTACGGTAAATGCACGAACAAACTACCAGTTTCAGTGGGATTAGAGTAAGTGTCCACAATACATTACTGAAGGAAACAAAGTTGGAAAGATATTATGCAACTAAATCTGATCCACAAAGTAACCAGAACTGATACCAAAAACACATATTTTATGATAAGTTACAAATACAATGACAAATTCTTGAAATACCCTGTGATTTTACAAGATAATCTACTTTTTCACGATTATAATATTAATTCATGGGCCTAATAATAGTACTTACTCTCGTGTACATTCTTCCTCTTTCTTCTTCATCTCATCATATTTTGGTTTCAGTTCTTCAAGTTCTGATTCTCTCTGCTGTATTGTCTTCTTCAGCTTCTCTAGTTCATTCTCTGCTCGCAACTAAAAATGTATTATAAGCAGGCACATTTTATTCAGTTAAATAGGAACTGTTTAACTGCAAGATTAAGTTCTGACAAGAACTTAAAAGATGCTTAATCTGTGCATTGAAATTAGCAAGATCTTTAGAATAATAAGCACAGTAAAACTGTGACAGAATGAGTACAGAATCTGTAAGCATATTTACTACCAACCTACATAAAACATCTGATATGTGTAGATCCAATGGCTCATTTGATGGCTGTCTTCTGGGTTGTAGTGCTGTGTAGTCTGGTAGAAGTTTACCAATGTTTCAGAGATCATTGTTGCCTCCACCATCAGGTTAATAAGTCATCATCCTGATGACGGAGGCAAGCCTCTCAGATTTACTGCCATGAAAACCTCAAATCCTACTTCATAGTTCATTAATTACAACCACTAAACTGAAAGCTAAATGCAGATATTCTGCAACCACCATGATACCGTTTTATATTCTGCATGCACACACACAAAAAAAAAGGTTAAAGTCAAATTGTACTTCAGATCAAATTAAATTTCTATATTACTTTCAGTCTACAAAATAGTCAAAACAAATAACTGAAATGTTATTTCATGTCAGTATTTTCTATATGTTTTGGGCAACACTGTCCATCAGGTTGAAGTACCAGCTGAAATGGTGTCAGTACAATTACTGTCATTTTAATAAGTTCCCAATATAAAATTTAATAAAAATATAATTCATTAATATTAGGTTGCAGTCACGTGAAAACACTTCTAATAAACCACTACATAAGTCAGTTGCCTGACCATCATGTCTACTTATTAACAGCTTAAAAGAGAATTTAGTAAGATGTTTAACTTCAAGACAATAAACTGCCTAACAGTGACATGGAAGGTGCAATTTTGTACCAATAGGATTAAGGCTTCTTTACTTGAAATAAATGTATACCTTTGAAGTGTTGTCTCCTAGAACCTCATCAGACAGATCCTTGTTGATAAGCTCAAGTTTTGTCTTTTCTTTGAGTAGTTGCTGCTGTTCAGCACTCAGCGTGTCTCGCTCCTCTTTGTGTGTCTGCACCATCTTCTTCGCATCTTTCAAGCGCCGTGCTGCTGAACGAATGTTCTCCTGAGCAGTTTTTAGTTCATTACTGTATTTCTTCTGTTCTTCACCTGAATTTTTTCGAGCTGCATCCATCTTGTATAAACAAAATAAATTTGATACAGGAGTGCCAAATATCAAATTTAATACACAAGTATCTTACCATGGTCATTCCTGTGTCTGTGTACAGTCATTTACCAGTATTTTGTCCAGAACCAATAACAATCAGATAGCAACACACCATGAAAAGGTAGCAAATGTCTTCTTCTGTCACTACACACTGCATGCAGTTACATTTTATGATTCTTTAAATGATCAACAGATTGCCATTAATTTCTTTACCATGTAATAATAATGCAAACATGAGTACTGTTAAAAATGGCTGGGTTGAGATGTGAGTCAGCAACAGAGTACCTGAAAGTGAATATCTCACAAAGGAAGCAAAGACACTATGTAAGACACCACAAAAATATTTGCCTGAATAAATGACAAATCATTATTTTACATTTTAGAGAAAAACATTGTTTCTTACAGTGAAACAACATTAACCTAAGGAATAGCTCACATTAGATGTTCATGCAAGTACAGTATTTTTGGGGTAAATGTGTGACAGTGGAGTTAAAAATAATAAAAAAGTAAGGACGACGTATGTTCCTCTTCTGGGATGGTTAGGATGGTTGATGTATTCACAAAACTGTGATGAAAACTTTAAATCAGCAAATTCATAAATACAGCTTCAAAAGAAACACATAAAGTGCTAGTCCAATACAGTTCAAAAGTCTTAACATTACATTTTGTAGTGACATTAGTGACTGATGATGATGATAATAATGAAGAAGTGAAGTGCTGTGTTAGCGACAGCGATTTTGAATGGAAAGTTTTCATACATTGATCTGGACTACAGAGTGATGCAAAACACATGATAAGCAGTTACTCTGACAAATGTGCTGTCCCCATTTCCTTATTCATTAATTTCATACAATACATAAATCTTATCTATAGCAATAAGTCTTCTGAATGCAATTAAAATTGAAACAGTGTGACCAGAACATACATCATCAAGCTTCTTCCTTGTTTCCTTGAGCTCTCGGTCATGTATGGTGTATTCAAGTGAGCGTCTCATCTTATCCCATTTCTGATATTCCTTAAGTTC
>NW_019059994.1:1076429-1098217 GCF_000696155.1 Zootermopsis nevadensis | reverse complement strand
ATTGTTCTCAGAAACTCTTCTATCTTGTCCACCTTCCCCTCTGTTTCTGTACATACATACACATACATATATATATACAAGAACGAATGCACTTCCATAATCATGCATGCCACTTGTTATTCGCAAGATAATACCTTTCAAAATGGCCTTTGACTCCTCCCTTCTTTCATCATATACACGAGTTCCAGCCACTTCTCGTAGCAGTTTCAACCTGTGAGAATCTGGTGCTGTGGCCATTTGATTAATCTGAAAGACAGCAAAGGAAAGTCTAATGAATGTCACATCCTGTATTTCAAAATTTGCCCTACTGCTTCTAATAACCCCATTCAATCTAACCTAGATCATCTTTAGGTGGCAGAGTTACATGAAAA
Organism: Zootermopsis nevadensis; assembly: GCF_000696155.1. Next base: position 1,097,846 of record NW_019059994.1, on the reverse strand, counting down.
CCTTACATGCCACCTAGTAAATGGTCTAGGTTAGATCAACAAGAAGTGGTACTGTAAAAAGAATAACATATTAAAAATAAAAGCAGCATATTATTTATATCATTACTTTATTTCTGCCAGATTATTTAACCAGACAGTATAAGTTTTAACAGACTGCCAGAAATATGAAGGCAATGTAATTATCTACAGCTAAATTCTTAATATGCCAGTGTCTTGCAACAAAATCCAGAGTTGTACATATAGCAGCATAAACAAGTCATTTAATATATAACAAATTAATTACCTTGCCCTGTTTCACTATGTAATACGGGTTAGAACGTGAAAATCCAGCAGACTCGAGTAGGTTCATCACGTCAGAACGAGGAACCACCTTCTTATTAAGAAAGTATTGATCTTTCTTTGCACCAATAACTCGTCGGAGAAACACCTCCTCCTTATCAATCTACAAGATAAAGTGAAATACAAACTAAACTCATAGTACTAAAGATGATGTAACATGAAGTACTCTAGTAAACTTCGAGAATTGAAAAAAAAACAAGAAGCAGTGCAGTGCTCAGATGTAAATGAAACAGCTAAACTGAATTTTTCTAAGAAATGCTATTAAAGTACAAAGCAGGCCAACTACAAACAAAAATGGTTTTTGAATTACTGAACGACACATCGATACATTCATAGTTTATTTAAAAAGATATAAATGACATAGAAATTATTAAATGTCAGTTACCACAGGAATCATATACCACACTTCAACTATTATGTAAAAAATACAAAGCATATGTAACTTGTTCCAATTAAAACAACTTACAGGCAATCGTCCATCTGTATTGTCAAAGATGATCTCAACATAGGCGTTGAGAACCCTAGGCCCTGTCCCTTCATGGAGTAATGCTTGCCGCTGTTCTGGCCGTAAATGTGAGAATTCATCACTCAACACAAACTGGATAGCTGAACACAAGATATATCAACAAACTGTTAATTGTATGAGAGCAATGACAAAAATACCAATTATTACATTAATTCTACAAATAGAAATAATGGGGGAAAAAAATTATATTTACCATAGAAGAAATTACTTTTGCCAGAACCATTTCGGCCCACTGAAAAAAGTAAAAGACATATTAAAACTAGCAAGGCAATATAGATAATATAATGTTTATGAACATGACCAGAATTGCTGTACAAATAGTACAAACTTCTTCATTATCAAAAGTTTAAACTCATGAAACAAAACCTAGGAGCATATAAGCAAAATGAAGCATAGGAAGTCAATATTAATAAAGCATAATGTAGTTAATATAGAAGGATACAGGCACAAAAATCAACAATCAAGATAAAATAACAAGTTATAACATAAAAAGTTCTCTATCTTATTCAGAACAGAAATTATAACAGTAGTATACCTGGAACCTATTCAGTTCACATATACCGGTATGCAAGTACCTTTAAATACAGAGCCTACTCACCCACAACATTGTGTCTAGGATCAAAAGGTTCAACTATGGTTTGCTCTCTATAACTCTTGAATCCTTGAATAATAACCTAATGGGACAGAAAAAATCGAAATTTGCATTTAAACGAATATGTATAAGTTACAGATCCAAACGAAGGTACTTCACAATAACACACATCACGATTGCATATAAATACACACCTGCTTGATATACATATTACAAAAACAACTTAATATATTAATTTACACCCATGAGATATTTCATCACAAAATAATTATATCTTCAGCTTCATTAAACATTGCGATTTGTTGTCAAACAAAACATCTTTGCGCCATCTATACACCACAGATTATTCGCTGGGTTCTTTTGTTTAGGGTACACGTTGGTGCTTGCAGAGCAACGAATCAATATCAATAATACCTAACACGTCATACCTAAATTCTGGAAGTATGCATGAAAAATATGCTTAATATATTCATCTATATATCACTTATGTGTTACTTTGTTGCTTTTATTAACTCATTAAATAAAAATTTCCCTATTGCTTTCTTTTACGACAGGCTCTTCTATTATGTTCACTATAACGCATATGAGAACACACCCAACGGGTACTTAGGTTAGCCAATGACAAATCGTGGTTTTTGGACGTTAACGCGCCAAATTAAGAGGGCGGCAACACACCCTACGCTAGTTTAAACCAAAATGTTAGCGCCAGATGAAGTAGAATAGTTTCATTATAAAGAATGTTTTATAGTGTAACAAAAAACATGTCCTACTTTCCACACCGTATTTGAATCATGACTTGTTGTGAAGGTACCTAAACACAACTCGCATTTTCAGTCTTTGATATCGGTCTACCTCAAATTATGCAATTCGCAAGGAATATCACTCCCCCCCCCCAAAAAAAAATATATATATATCTGCAGTAATCTCAAGTTTTGTCAAAAGCTGTACCGTAGTCAAATGAGAATCTGGCCTCCACAACACAGCACAATTAAGACGTAGATATTTACCTCTATGTTGGACCAAATTTTGTATCGTTTCAATTGCTCCAACATCATTTCATTTTCTGATCCGGTCCTGTTTGCAGTCTGAATTAGGAAATACCCTTTGGATACAAGCACAGAAAGAGTATCTTCAAGGAAGAAGATCAAAAACTTGTATAAGTGTGCATTTTAAAGAAATTACGCAATAAAGGTACACTTAGAGTTCAAGTCAATTGCAACTTTTGTATTCTACATTCGACCCCCGTGAGCGACCCTGAGTATTTGAGCTATCTGAAGCAAAACCGAAGAAGATGGACGGTCACAATTTGTATTATACAGGAAACGGAGTGACAAAACATTCTGAACTGAACATCAGCAACAATTCCTGAATTTAACCAGGCCTCAATTTACCAATTAAGTTTCCTCATAATTTACGTTTAAGACACGATGGTGACTACACGTAGGCCTATCACGTATTTTACCTTCAGTATCTCTGCATTCTTTCTGAACTGAACTTTGTGCTTCAGACGGTTCAATAAATATTTCATCGTGTTCGTGACTTTACTACCCAATTCCTTGAACTTTATCGACGATCATTAGAAATTCATTGCTCCAATATCTTGTAATATTTTCGGCAAATTCTATCAAAAGACAATTAAATTGAACCATACATTCTTCATAAGTTTAAATCACGGATTGAGCATTTCACCTAGCATCCGCAGTCAGGGCCAGTTCTGAAAGTAATAATTGTTGAAATGGTAATCCGTTCGTTGACTTTCCGAAATGACACTGCCATAGTCATATCACATTTCTGATAAATTAGGATACGTATCCTAACAATTTTATTTATTATTTATTTAGTGTTCTGTCTGACGACAGGTCCATATGAACAGGATCCTTCCATCCTTTTCTCGGATTGGGACCTGTTCATATACGTTCTTGGCAGATGATCCAGAAGTGGTTTGCCATTGCCTTCTTCTGTGTGTGAATGGAGTAATTGTTGGGATGCCACGGAGGAAAACTCCGTGTTGCCTAGACCACGGCCTTGCCCAACACAAGTTATAAATTCGGGCACCGCCGGGAATCGAACCCGAGACCCCAGGATTACAAGGCCAGCGTTCTAACCGCTAGACCACCCTGGCTTCTATCCTAACAATAATGCATCACAAATTTCCATATTCATTTCTTAAAACATGCCGGTTGTAAAAATATCAACTCGATCGATATAACTGAGGATCGTGTCTGATCATCCTGTCGGTGGAAACGAAATTAGGAGGCAAAATCAACGTATTATGATACTCTTAGCATATCCCTAAATGTTAAAATGATATAAATCGGATTTTAACACATTGCTATAAAAAAAGTAATCGAACTTGACATATCCAGGGTTTAGTACTAGGCCATGTCGCGGAATTTCTCTGTGTTATCACACCAATCGCTTGCATTCAGGCTCAGCTCCGATTTCGTGACTCATTAAAGTTGTACATTACTTGACATTTAGGGAGCCTTTAATAAGATATGCTGAGCTACAGTGATGACTCCCACCCACGTTTGTTCCTTAAACACTGACATGAGTCGTAAGACATCGTCTTAATGCACAACGTATCTACAATTCGCAGGAAATAAACACACTTCACACAAGAAACACGTTCCTCATAGATCACCAAAACACAGCTGCCTTATTATGATGCTATTGTCGTGGACTACTATTGTACTTTTTATTACTTTCCATCAAGTTTCAAATGCAGAAGCTGATACTGATTACTCTGGGACAGTGGCCCATTTAGGTGAGTCTGAGAAATTGCAAATCATTATTCACTTTTAAGTTTTCCTTCCATCCTTTTCTCGGACTGGGACTTGTTCATATACGTTCTTGGCAGATGATCCAGAAGTGGTTTGCCCTTGCCTTCTTCTGTGTGTGAATGGAGTAACTTTTGGGATGCCACGGAGGAAAACTCCGTGTTGTCTAGACCACGGCCTTGCCCAACACAAGTTATAAATTCGGGCACCGCCGGGAATCGAACCCGAGACCCCAGGATTACAAGGCCAGCGTTCTAACCGCTAGACCACCCTGGCTTCTATCCTAACAATAATGCATCACAAATTTCCATATTCATTTCTTAAAACATGCCGGTTGTAAAAATATCAACTCGATCGATATAACTGAGGATCGTGTCTGATCATCCTGTCGGTGGAAACGAAATTAGGAGGCAAAATCAACGTATTATGATACTCTTAGCATATCCCTAAATGTTAAAATGATATAAATCGGATTTTAACACATTGCTATAAAAAAAGTAATCGAACTTGACATATCCAGGGTTTAGTACTAGGCCATGTCGCGGAATTTCTCTGTGTTATCACACCAATCGCTTGCATTCAGGCTCAGCTCCGATTTCGTGACTCATTAAAGTTGTACATTACTTGACATTTAGGGAGCCTTTAATAAGATATGCTGAGCTACAGTGATGACTCCCACCCACGTTTGTTCCTTAAACACTGACATGAGTCGTAAGACATCGTCTTAATGCACAACGTATCTACAATTCGCAGGAAATAAACACACTTCACACAAGAAACACGTTCCTCATAGATCACCAAAACACAGCTGCCTTATTATGATGCTATTGTCGTGGACTACTATTGTACTTTTTATTACTTTCCATCAAGTTTCAAATGCAGAAGCTGATACTGATTACTCTGGGACAGTGGCCCATTTAGGTGAGTCTGAGAAATTGCAAATCATTATTCACTTTTAAGTTTTATTATCATTCATATGACTCTAAGAATAAACAGCGATGATATCCTTGAACAGCACTAAGCAACTAATCTTTGTAATGCGGAAGATCTGTTTTCTTTGTGCTAGGGGCTGAGCATTTAAATATTATTTAGACGAGCTCAGTATTAAGGGGTTTACATAAAGAACTTACGCTCATTGCCCTAAAACTTCGAGAGTCTTTTGTTGTTTCTTACAACACTGTTTGTGTTTATAGCTGTAGTGATTGACAAAGAATTTAGAGGGCTGGATTATAAGAACTTGTTGAGGCAGATGAGACATTTCTTAAGGAACGCAACGCATCAACACCTCACACATGGTGAACTGATCACCAAATTCTTCACCAAAACAGACATTGCTGTTGAAAAAGGTGAGATTTATCCACATCACATTAATCTGTTTCGTTTTTGTTCTTTTTGTGCCATGAATTTTTTTCCCTCTAGAATTTGGAACATAAGCATTTGGTTTATATTGGCCTTATGGTTTTGGACTGATTGTATGGATATGGTCCAACTCCTTTGCCAATAATTACAGATTATGTCATTACTTTTTCAGATATCACTGCCTTGTTTAGCATCTTGTCATGTGATGATACATGGAAAATATACAGACGTTACCAAGACTATCATTTATTGCATCTTGCAATAACAGGTATGAAACAATTATTTCATTATATACAGTGCTAAAATTGTATTAACAGAACATCCGTTTTTTTCAGACTATTTACCTATTCGTCTTTGAAATCTTGGTCAATTAGTTGCGTTTTTTTTGAACAGATAAAACGTGGCATTTATACATCAACAATACCTGTACAAACAAGTGTTAAACTAAGCTGTTAATATTTTGTTTCTGTTGCTTGTTATCACACGAGAGCGAATCACACTTCAATCATATTTCTCAAACGGTTTGTCGTATTAAAAATGAATCTAATGCTCTGATTAAATTCTACGAGTTTTATGTCTAGGAAAATGTTATAAGGTGAATAATTCCCATCAAACGTTGTGATTGTTTCGGGACTTAACGCGTCCGAATCTTATCGTGACTATAGATTCTGCTGATTCAGAATTTTCCTGGTTTACTCAGTCTCTGTTCAAATTGATAATGAGCGCCTTCTTCTACTTTTACACAAACGTATCTTGCATTCCAGACCACGGAAAGTTACATCCCACTGTACAATGGATCGATAAATGAAACACTATCTAATTCGTGACATAATTTACAGGCCTTGCTCCAGGAAAAGGACAGGACATGTGAGTCGCTGTTCACGAGAACAGTACCTCTAAGGACACGCGCTGCAACACCGCTCCCAGTTAGACTTCCATAGCCGGAGTAGGTTAGCAATACTAATGCGTCTGTTTTCAGAGGCGGACTGCCCTCGTTTGCCCAGGGACGATGGCCTTACTGTCCCTCTCGTGGCCGTAAACCGCGTGGCATCTCAGCTGATGCTTGATATCAAGATGTCACAACTGGCGTCATGGACCACCTCCATCCTCATATATGATGAATCTGTCGGTAAGCTGAGTGAATTCGGAAGAATGATCGTATAGCAGTACGGAATTTCCTACTTTTATTTACTAAACGTGACAAACAGACGCTTGTTGTATGACAAGGGACCGGAAATTAGAAAAAAAAGTCTCATAAAGTAAATATCACATCGACGTCTCAAACAAATAGGAGGTAATGAGATGTGGCAAGGAAATTTATTTTAAAGACAGCGAAAACCAAATTTAAAAGTAATGCCAAGGAATATCATTGCCATAAATGGAATAGTTTTATTCATCCAGCTGCCTAGGTGAGATAGGATCAGGTCGCCTGCAGCGTCTCGTTTAGGCTACTCTCTTAACATAATAGCCAGAGAAGTTGCCGTCCTATCACGGCGAATCGTGGTGAAGTTTGCAGCTGAGAACCAACTTTCAGTTGTGTTTATTAAATTTAAATAGTTGCGGTTGGAATTTATTTATTTATTATGAAGCTTATGATGAACTCGCACTTATTCATCAGACACAGAGACGGTGCAGCGCATCATAACGAGCTTGTCTCTGCCGACACTTGGAAGGGAACGGAGTGCAGCACCAGTGGCGGTCTTCAAGGTCAATGACACCCAAAGAGAGTGGGAAAGGTACGTTCAGTTGTCAGTGCTGACGATTAACGGTTTATTTAACGTTGCTGCCAGTAGCTCAGACTAAACATAGAGTCGAAAGAAAGATTAATTAATAATGCACTGGAAATAATATCGAAGTAACCGTGGCCTATCCAGGAAGTTTCCAGGAAGAACTGAGAAAATCACAGATGTTCAGTCAGGATAGGCGATAACCAGTTGAGATTTAAACCCGGGACCTCACAAATAACACAGAGCAAAAGTTTTATTAATTACTGTTAATTACTTCACTTTATCACTTTGATTTAGTTTCTGTATTTAGTTCAGTTCTCGCCTGTTACAGGTTTTTGCTGTTAAGAAACGATTATTATTATTATTATTACAGAAGGGCGTCCATCATGAAACTGCTGAAGGACTTCCCTGTGAACCGACTTGGTTCTAATTTTATCGTTGCTGTTTCTCATGAGGTCGTTGGCGTTATCATGGAAGTTGTAAGTTCTGTATTTACACTTTACACTAATTCAGTTACTTAGACAAGTTAAGGAAGGATTGGAGGTTTTCACGGCTGTTATTCCAAAGATGGCTGTCTCCTAGGTCGTAGCGCCGTGTATTCTGGTAGAAGTTTACCAACGTTTCAAAGGTTATTACTGTCTCCATCATCAGGGCGAATCTACCAGAGTACACGGCGCTACAACCCAGAAGACAGCCATCTTCTAAGTTACGGAAGCCTTTACACAGTCATGGGGAACTTGTCACAGAAACAGCTTCCTCTCAAAAACTTTAGGCTGCACTCTTTGGATTTCATCGACCTAAATAACAGTGGTCTCGGGCAGGGAAAGTGGATTGCTAAAAACACACTTCAGTGTCTGGTATTCATACTAAATACGACAAGTGATAGGGAAATAGAAAGTAGTTATTACGCAATAAACAACAACAAATACATATAATAATTAGTTGGGAACCCTGAAGGAAATAGACTATTTTCGAGAACTAAGAGTAGATGTGAGGATGATATTAATTTTTTTAAATATGTTAGTGTGTTGGATTTATCTGGCTCAGGATCTAACCCAGTGAGATTCTTTTCAATATGGTAATTAACCCTTGATTCAATAAAACGTGGGGTATTTCCTGGCTAGCTGAACGAATTTTAGATTTCTAGAAGGGTTGTGCTCCTTCGAATTAGTTTCTGTAATTAGTCAGATACGAATAAGAAGGTTGGTTTGTTTGCTTTATTTTACTGTCTTGTGGTGTATAACCATTTTTTCTGCATAAGTTAAAATGTAAGAATATCATAAGATTAAAATAAACAGATGTTTAAATTTAAAGATGGCTGTCTTTTTGCGTTGTTGCCCCGTGTAGTCTGGTAGAACAACCCAGAAGACAGCCAACTTCAAACTCACAGTCGTGAAAACCTCAAATCCTACATTTTTTAATTTAATGACAGTGCAAGGCGGTGGGTCTGTCGCATCCAGAAACGCAGTGGCTGTACGTCATCGCCGACTCGGACGCGATAATTAACATGTCCGCATTCACATCCCTACTGAGCGAAGGCGAAAATATTGCCTTTGTTCATAACAGCAGATCCAGTGGAGTTGAGTGTGAGGTAAGAAATCGGTGAGACGCTTCTATCGTCTGGAACATTACATTCCCTGGAAATTATTGTAAGCTAAAAACGAGTAATGATGTTGGAAGAATCCTAATTTGAATTTTTTTTCTTTCCAGGGCGGGTTATTATGCCACGTGCACGAATTGCTGCAGAGCTTCGTGGAAGCACTGGGCGTAGTAATTGAGGACGAAGAGGATTTTATCTCTCAGGTGTCAACGGAAGAGTGGAACGCCATCCAGCCATCTAAGCGTAAACGCCGCTCCACCCTTCTCGACCTGATGAAAGTGAGGACAACAGTTGACTAAACCGCTAACAGTTATTTAGTTGCTACTTAAATCGATCAATCGACTATTTAGTCAATAAATGCATACGGTATTTTATCGCCTAAAATTGTTTCCAATTTCTAATATTAAATTTGTTAATGCTAATAATTTAAGATTTACTGCCATGTTTTGGAAGAATTCTGTAATTGTAACAGTGAATGTGTTCCAACTCAAAGGGGGTTGCAGAATGGGGCAGACACTAGAATAAATACGTTGTACTACCGGCAAAGGAGACAGTACGCTCCCTGAAACGTCGGTCAATAAAGGACAGCCATCTTCCTTTTCGCTGTGGAAACCTGGTCTCTCCTCACATAACGTTATTCTGGATAGTATTTTGAATAGGAACAAACGTGTTAAATTTAAGAAGTATTTCTTTGCGATCTATCGAAATATCAAATGTTCCCAGATGCTACGACTGTGCTAAAATAATTCCAATCATGATGAAGGCTATATTTTTCAGGCTCAGCTGATCGAGACAGGACGTTGCGACAGCTGCTTGACTTGGACGTTAGAAGCTGGAGACACTTGGGGGCTGGAATATCAGGAACACGAAGAAGAAGAAACAGGACAGAAGATTGTCAGGCGACTAAATCCTGTTGGACGATGGTCACCACGAGATGGTCTCAGCATGTCAAGCCACCTGTTCCCCCATCTACGAAAAGGATTCGTTGGCCGAGATCTTACCATCATCTCGTTTCACGTAAGGCTTCATGGTACAGAGGCTGTAACTCCTGCTTCTAATTCAGAAAGTTCTAGTTTTGATTTTTGGCCAGGGCATTAAATATCCTGGTATTTCCCGTGGTTTTCTTAGTAACTTCAAGAAAATAATGCGACTATCACAAAATAATCCACGGCACATTCATTCCATGTTCTTCCGAGTTCATAATATTCCTGTTATATGATGCTATATAACCTACACAGTTGGGAAAACGTCTTTAAATAATAAAATGACAATGAACGAGACAAAAGGACACCTGTCTGAAGAAACAGGCTTCCTAGAGTGATCAACTGTTACCAGCGTGAGAAAAACACTAGGCATATCTTATCGATAGAAGAAGGCGGTGAAGAAATCCTACACACACAAATTTCCTGTGCGGGATTCGAAGTCAATAAGTGAAGTCAGTAATAGGTGTCCAAGATAATAATTTATACCACAGTCAGCAATCGCAGGACAAATATTTTAGTCATTAATTGGTCCAGTGCTCTGACCAGATATACTGATTACACCTACGTTACTTTGTCATTGCTGCTTTTAACACAATGAAGTCATTTTCTCCGGTTTCAGAACCCGCCCTGGCAGATCATCAAACATAATGACACTAGTCAAATCACAGAATACAAAGGTCTGATATTTAAAATTATCGACCAACTGGCAGAAAATTTAAATTTCAGGTAAGTTCTGTTTAATTTACAGTAACATGTTATAGCTAATAGGAGTAACAAAAAACAATGTATTTTGTTCTAGATGTCAGTTTTCTTTAAATTGTCAATCAATAAACTACGATTAATATTTCATATTCCTCTTATATGTCCTGTAATCACAATATTGTATTTACAGGTACACTGTAATATTTCCAGCGAATAACATACCCGGATGGACTAATGATTCCAGTTTAATGAAGGATGTAAGTTCCTTTCATTTCATAGATCCTTGTTGCATGACGACTGTAATGGCTGCTCGCTATCCCGTAGCATAAAAATGTGTCTTACATTTTGAACTACAACATATATATATTACAAAGTGGCGGGTCATTAATCGCCCGTAGGAAAGCGCGAGATTATTCTAGACGCCTTTCATGATATCTTTGCTGTAATTCTTGCAACAGCTGAATCTTATACTGAAAAAGGATTAAGTCTTGCGCCGAGATTTGCTGCAACCGTTCGGGTATTAAAATATCTGCGAAATCTTCCATTCTTCAATAAAATCGATAATTTTTTTTATCCTCTCTGCCGGACTGTACAGCTGTTCATAATTTCCCAAGCCTGTCCTTTATTTCCGAAAAGTATAATATACAAAACCAATAAATTAAAAATACAGTTATTTCAAGTGGGATGATTAATTATGCGTTATCCTGCATTCTTTCAGTCTACATCTCTGTGAATTTGAAGCAAAATTCGAACGTGCTGGCATCTTACTTGTTAAAGCAAGACTTTTAATTCCTGAAATTTTACAATTGAGATTGCTAGTATTTTTATTACTGTTATTATCATCGTAATTATCAAAATTTTTACAAAATGTGACTGGTATACGTCCATGAATCAGGATAAAATCCTATCTCCTTGCCTCACATAACAGCTTTTGCAAAATACATTTGAAATTAATAAACAGCTACACTTTAATATATGCGCTGTTCCAAAAATAGCTGTCTTGGGTTTTCTTCGCAAGAAAAACTAAAGTTTTAAAAATTGTTTATATGAGCTTCGTGATTCAAAGAATTACTATTTACTTGTGCTATTTTAGTACGCAGCGAAATTCCTGTCACGCGTTTTCACAGCACGTTGTGAAATAGCTGTTGTGTACGTGCTTCAGCACACGAATCTAAGAAACGCTTTCACGGTTTCTTTACGATATATTCCTACACAAAGCTACAAGTCTATTATTTACTGTAATGCATAATACATCAGATATGGGCCTAAATCGGCAAAGGACATGAATAATGAATGCATGGACGTCCTTACATTTAAGAATAAACACAAATAGTGTCCCATAATGTAAAATAATATATTTATAATTTGTTTTTCAGAGCGAAGACAATAGAACTAGAGCTTTTCTTGTAACTGACAGGATTATTGAAATACTTCGCAGAAAGAAGGTGAGACTATGCGCTAACATACATAAATCTAAAGTATTAACAGTTTACTTTAATATGAAATAATATAGGTTATGGAACTCTACGGTATCCTTAATAAAACATTAATTCTTCAGTACTTACACACTAAATCAAATTTTCTGCTCCACGTGCAGTGTTTTCATAAACCGGTTTTAAAATTTACCATTCAATTTGTTATAAATCGTTAACAACTCGACCGTGGCATTAGGTTATTGCTATTATTATTCCCCATAGAACTAATAATTATAAATTTAAAAAAAAACTATGTTTTAAACATTCAATGCTTAGTATACAGCCGTCTAAATTACTCAGATTTTTTCTGTAGCAGGATCTCATATTTTCAGAGTTGAACGAAACCATTACAATTCTCCTACAGTATGTTCGAAAGAAACACTTCAATACGACTCCGAAATTAACTCAGAAGTAATCATTTGACTACTGTCACTAAAAGTGGAGTATCAGGACTTTCAATCTCGACAGGTTTTCCTTGCAGCGGGCGCTTTTGTAGTGACTCCTAACAGAAAGACTTTGGTCAACTTCACAATGCCGGTCTCCATTCAGACGGCAACACTTCTTACAGCGCGCCCTCGCGAAGTCAGCCGAGCACTCATCTTTATGCACCCCTTCACATACGGTGTAAGTGAAAGCAATTTTACGTCATTTTAACAGTTTGTGTAACACTACAACGCGATCAACGGAGCCCAGGCGAGTGAAGAAGACGGCTGAGAACTCGCAGCGTAGCAAAGTTAATAACGTTGTACTAATGACTTAGAGCAGCGCGGTAAGGAGGGTGAATTCCTTCTGTGGTCTTGAAGCATACAATTTTATGACGCGTATTATAACAGAAAAAAAACTACCATTGCAGTAAACACCGTCAAAGCAAGAAAAATTATGCGAACTGGCCGCAAATTCTCCACCAGAGGATTCGTTACTTTGTTTATAAGGGCCAGCAAGAGATATATCCTAATTTCTCTTCACACACTCGTTAAATAAGTTATTGTTATATTTCACGAATTCAGACAGAATTTCAAGGGCCAATGCTTTCTCCCAGACGTGGGCCTGCATCGCGACGCTGATCGTTATGGTGACGCCTGTTCTCAACTATTTCCACCGCCACAGTCCCTACTATGAGTACTACTCCAAGGACAATGTCAAGGGCGGTCTCAGCTCCCATTATAACTGTCTGTGGTACCTGTACGGAGCTCTGATGCAGCAAGGTTAGTGAAGACTTTCAACCGACTCTCAGCGTCCTTGGTTCCCGTTTAAATAAACATATTTTATGTACACTTAATTTATACTGTTTCTTGGATTAAGAAGGTGACTATCTTCTAGTACGCTGAACAGTATAGTCCTGTAGAAGACGATGTTCTTTTGGGTTGTGACTAGACACGGACGTTTCGGAAAATGTACCTGTCAAAAATTGGAGGAGGAAATAGAACCATGAAAGTAGAAATCCTATGGCCACGTTTCGACATCTCATCGTCCTGATGATAGAGGCAGTAAGCACGTCTCCAGAACACGGTCATCGTCATGACAATCTTGAATCTTACGCACTTCTTGGATTGCAAATGGAGAGCGTGATACATATTATTTTTCTAGGTGGCATGCATCTTCCGGAGGCCGACAGCGGACGCATAATTGTGGGGGCGTGGTGGCTCGTTGTCTTGGTTATCGTCACGTCGTACGGAGGCAACCTGGTTGCTTTCCTGACGTTCCCGAAGTATGAGGTCGCCGTCACGAACTTGGAGGAACTCTTGACGCGACGAGGAACGGTTTCGTGGGGGATCCTCAAAGACACGGCCACAGAACAGCATCTTAAGGTAAGTTCCACATTCTTTCGTGTAGTTTCTTTTAATCATGTTTAGTTAACAATATGGGCGCATTTCGTGGTTTCAGAATTAATCTCTCTCAGGAAACACAACTTCCCAAGTTTATCATTTATAAATACTTCCTATTTATATAGAATGACCAACTTTTAAAACTTTATCGAAATTTGTTACCATTTACATAACATATGCGACATATAATTTCAATATGTTCATTGTGATTCTGACTATCAACTCAGTGGAAATGTGTATGTTCACGTAATAAATAACAACTAATACATTTCTTTGTAGAGTTTAACGTTTTCACGGCGGTGAGTCTGAAGATGGTTGTCATCTGGGTTGTTGCGCCGTGTAGTAATGTAGAAGTTTTCCGACGTTTCAGAGGTCCTTGCTGACTTATCACCCTGATGAAAGAGGCAGCAAGTACCTCTAAAACGTCGATAAACTTCCACCAGACTACACGGCGCAACAACCTAGAAGACAGCCATCTTAACACATTTCTTATTCCGAAATATCAGAACTGAAGAGTAGAAATTTGTGTGTTGGAAAATAGGAGATGGATTACCCCAAATACAAGTCACTGTTCGAGGGTGCCACAATACACGAAGAACAAGATGACGACCTAGTGTCCCGAGTTCGAAGCGGTTCGCATGTTTTTATCGAGTGGAAGCTGAACCTTCTGAAAATTATGAAGAAGGAATTTCTTAGTAAGAACAGCTGTGACTTTGCCCTCGGTGAGTTCTATTGAGTTCCAGTTTTGTTTTGGATTCTTGCCACCAAGAGCTTTAACTTTCCGAACGTGACCTTCAGATGCGTTTTTCAAGGCTCGCCAGGTTTCTAGAGAAATCGTAATTTTTACAACTGTCGGCTACTTCCTCCTCCTCAGCCTGCTGAGTAAGGCAGAGCCACTGATAAATATCCGAGATGGTATAGAACAGAACATCCGAAGCGACTACGCCTTGGTTAATTTAACAACGCTTTTTCAGTTACCGAAGTCACGTAGCGTTAAATAACAGGATTGTCTTAAATGATTTTTATAAAATATGGAAATGGTGGAAGTTTTCTAAGGTACAATTACAGAGTTCTTCTATAGGAACTGAGGAAAATAAGGAATATCTGCGGGAACAGTCGGTATAGGGACCTTCCGAATATTAATAAAGTAAATGTACTTAAATGAACGTATTCAAGCAACATGAGAATGAGTCAATACGAACCAAAACGTGCGTCTGGAACTGGTGTTACTTATATTCTAGGAGATGAAGAGTTTCTGGAAGAACAGGTGGCAATGATGATGCAATTCGGGAGTCCATACCTCGGTTTGGTGAACAGAGAGTAAGTACCGGCCGTCGTGGGTTTTTGTAATATTTTTATTGGCAACTTAAAAGACGGGCCACTGTGTATCTTAACGCTTTAAACTACCAGTAAAAAGCGTTTTGAAAGATTTAAACGTTTGAGAACGAGAATGAGGATTGTACTAAAATGTGGAGAATAATTAATTGGTAAAATTCTTGCTAGAAAGCTAAACTGAGATGGGCGGGACATGTAGCGCGCATGGATGGGACAAGAGGTGTGCACCTGAGGGGAAGAGACCCCTGGGGAGACCTAGACGTAGATGGGAGGATAATCTCAGGCGGGATCTATGGAAGATAGAAGTTGAAGGAGACTGGATTTTGTTGGCCCAGTTCTGGGTCCGGTGGAGGGCTTTTGTTAGTTCGGTGATGAATATTCGGGTTCCGTAATCCATCTAGTTAGTTAATTATGATCATCTAATGATCGGGGCGTTAGGGTGTTTATCGCCAACCCCCTGCCCATTTATTTATCATTCCGTATATTTTAAACCATTAAATATTAACATATTTATAACAACGATTTTTATACGGTTTTAAGTCGTGGTTTCTTACATCGATAAATGTCATAAATTACAATTGTTTGAAAATAAAGTTCTCGGAATAATATCTGGACCTAAGATGGACGAAGTTAAGTGAGCTATTATAAAGAGGGGTTTCCTTATTAATACAAGTCATCAAATGTTTTAAATCTAACGTAAGCTTGAAAGATATGAGAATATTCATCACCCTGATGACGGAAGCAGTATGACCTCTGAAACGTTGGTTAATATCCACCAGACTACACAGCGCAACAACCCAGAAGACGGAAATCTTAAAAATCTTCAGAATACGATGAGTTTGTAATGTAGCTCGGATGTAAAAAGACAGGAGCATGCATTATTTTGATGAAGAAACCTGCTGGAAATAGACCGCTTGAATAATGGCCGAGGGGATTGGAGGATAAGATCAGGATAGACGTTGTGGAATGTGTCGTGAGAATGGAATGTGGATAGAATTGGCTGGTGGGTGGTTGGGCGTTGGTGTTGGTGTTGGCGGTGTTCTATAGGATATTTGTTGGATAATATGTGTTATTTTGGTGCAGGCTTCGTCGTATGCATCAGGCAGGTCTCATCTACAAATGGTACCTGGAATATTTGCCCAGAAAAGATCGCTGCTGGACCACCAACCGACTTTTGCAAGCTACTACCCACACTGTGAACCTGGACGATATGCAAGGTTCATTCTTCGTGCTTGGGCTAGGTGAGAATAGAAATGTTCTAATTTAGGTACTAGTAACAGAATTACGTAAATAGCATATTTCACGCCGTTGTCTGCAGTCTGAACTCCATAGATCTGACAGAATTTCAATGGAGACATTGCCATGAAATCGTTAAAAAAAATGTCATAAGAAATGAACTTTTGAAAAGGAAACATAAATTCACTGTGCACAATAGCCAACCACACAAAAGAATTAATTTTTGATGGCTGAATCTTGAGAATAATTACATGGTACTATCTGATTTTTCCCAAGTAAATGAATAATGCAGACTTCTTTATAAAATTTTGAATCTGAGAAGCTACTCGCACACACAAATAACACTTGATTATGGAGTTTGGTTCTATACAAAATTTAGTTTCTTTTTCTATACTGACCTACGTAAAGTGGTTAAGGAATATAGAGAATTAAGTTTCCTTTACTTTCCAAATTTCTGATTACATTTCAATTATCTAATAATGTTTGACGTAATCTTATAAATTCAAATGCGTTTAATTTCTCATTAACGACTCATTATGTTTCAGGATGCGCCTTCGCAATGGTTCTCATCTGTATGGAGCAGTGCTACCACACGTACAAGATATCTAAAGAGAAACGAGTGATAAAACCATTTGCATCTTAGCTTTTTGTCCAAAACGTTTTACTGAATTGCTGTCTTGAAGAATTTTATTATCAATCTTTCAACGTGAAGTTACTGACGGAAGTTTTGATGGAAAATATACATATATTAATGTAAACTGCATGCTTTATTTTAAATAATATGGCTGATGAGTGGCGAAGGACGTGGAAGTAAGAATTTGTGACATTATTCAAGGTAATATCCCGGCATTTTCCTGGAGGTGCTGAGTAAAACAACAAAAAACTTCAGTCAGAATACATAATTTTCGGACCCTGGGACTTTCCGAATAAAAACGGAAGCGATAATCAGTCAGCCTCGATGCTGAGTGAAAGTAAATATTTTACGACATTGAGACATAAACTCTGGTGTTTCAGGTAAACAGAATGTGTGTCCCACTCAAAGTTCACAAGAGAGAAAAATTATATGAAGTAACCAAGTTTTATTTTCCTTCGTGCGATGGGATGTCATAAACAGACATCATCACTAAACGATTTTATGCGAGTATCCACACTTAAGACAAAAAATGATGTAGTATTTTCAGTAATTTTAATTTCTCTCACGTTTCCTCCAAATCCAGTATCAAAACAAAATTTTTTGTCGTACTGGAAAATATAACACAGGAATATAATCCTATCAAACGTAGTATTTAAAAATCACTACAGCCAATTTTACAAGGTACACATACATTTGCATACATTTGTTAAAATTCCACCACACATTAATTAATATATTTACATACTGAATTGTGAATGACAACACTACTTGGTTATGAATCAGAACAAACAGTAGTGTCTAACCAGTGACCATTGTAAACTACAAAACTATCTTACTACACAGTTTCAACAACAAAGCTAACAGTTATGCATATTCACAAAATGTTGCTTATTCTTAAACACTGGCCCCCAAGCACCATGTTGGGTACTCTTACGATCATGTGTTTTTTGTTCATCTTGTGCTTTCTTCCGAATGGCATCGAATCCAGCTTTTCTGAAAAATAAAATAATGCTAGTCACTGAATTCTTAGCAGTGTTCGCATGTTCCGACTTGTAATGTTTACTGCTTTAAAGAAAATTTATGTCTTACAACGCCTGTACGCATATTTACCTTAAAACAATATGCTCTTTAAAGGATTCTAGAGATCAAAACTATTCCAACACGTTCTGGATAGTTTGGGGTCGTTACTGACGCATTATCCCTAGTGTTGTAAATTCCATTACAATAAAAATTTCTGTGTCAGCTACAAAACCCGAGTGCTTTAGGGACCCACTGGCGCGACTAGTCGCGTGCGGCTAGTCGCGCCAGTGGGTAAGACACAAATTTCGGCGCATGCGCACGCCTATGTCTTCAGTGTTCTGTTACAAATGTAACTGTAACTGTTCAACAGTTTCCCTCTGCTCTTATTTTAGATACAATTAGCTTTATTTTCCTTATACAGCGTGCTGTCACGCCATTCTGCAAAAACTACCATAAAATACAAAGAGCTACACTGACATATATAAGCTTCAAAATATTGTTAGTATGATGAATTCAGTGATAAGATGGACGGGACATGTTACATGCATGGGACGGATAAGAAATAGATTAAATTATACAGGATGTTTCGTTGGCGTCTGCCTGCTGTCTCATAGGAACCCACCTGGAGCTGGAATCTCTGGAGCTTGAATCCCTGGAGCCTTGCTCCAAAACAGATGTGGACGCGCTACGCTCACCGCCTTGAACCATTCTGCTACAGTTCCTATTCGTTCACAGGCACAAACGTGAACCAGCGTGTTTGCTAAGAGACGAGGAAAGTTGCCGTGTACAGACTGAAAACAAAAACGTCTTTAGAGTAAAAGTATCAGCGTACTAGAAGAATATGTTCGCATTACAAGTGATCTGGGTTATATTTCAGTAAGATTCGTACGTTTAAAGTTAAATGTTGAAAACATCAAAACTTTTGTCTCGTTTTTAAATGCCAAATCTTTCGACACATCCCAATATCTAACATTTTTTTAAGATGTCTGGAGATTAATGTAACATTTGAGGAGTGGCATAAGATGATGTCTGATTGAGAATACTTACACTATGGGACGTGGTGTAGTTGAGTGAGAACCTGAAGCTCTAGGCGGTTGCCAGCGTTGCCCCTTCGACTGCCTTTGCTGGTGTACAGATTCTTCGCAAGCCTGCAGACACGTGGTTAAATTTCGTTCAGTACAAAATGTAACATCTGTTTTGTACACAACCACTGTCACGTCAATATAAATGCTATGACAATGAGGATGTCCATCTTCTGAGTTGTAGCGCCGTGTAGCCTGTAGAAGTTTGCCAACGTTTCAAAGGTCCTTGCTGCCTCCATTATCAAGGCGATGAGCCATCGCTACAACTCAGAAGACAGCCATCTTCATACTCACAGCCGTGAAAACCTGAAATCTTGCTATGCTAATTTATGAAAATGGGCCAGCGCTATTTTCGGTCCTATAATTCTTCCGCCTGTTAGAATGCTATTTATAAAATTTATTAAAATTACAGGAAGACGACTGAGTGGTTAGCACTCCTGCTTCGTGTTCAGGAGTCCCAAGTTAAAATCTCAGACCAGAGGCCGGGTTTCCTGACAGGTTTCTCGTAGCTTTCCTCAGTCCCTCCAGGCAAATACCAGGATAGAAACTTAAATAGGGGGCAAAGTTGATTATTTACATAATCTTTCGCATGTTTTAATCATCCTATCCTTCGAATCTATATGTATAGTCTAAGATCGAACAGCATTATTAAATAAACACTAAATAAATTAAGGAACCCAAGTCTCGGTTCAGGTCATATTACACGTCAATTTCAGTTTAGTTTTAAAATTATGACTTACTACGATGTTGTATTTTTAAGTATCATGTCTCTTTCAGTAACACAGATTCAGGAAGGGAAAAAATGGTATATGAAATGACGTATTTCATTTTGGCACTGAAAATTAATACACCAACAAATTCAAAAGAATTTTTTTTGAAGCTCACTTAAATTTAACCTAATAAATTTATACTGTATTCTACAGTTAATTATTTAATCTGCGATTTTTAAAAAAAAATCACAAGTAGAAGTAAAATCTTGGAAAGAGATTTATAATAGCCTTTGGCAATTGAAATGGCATTACATACATGCATAAACTGTAATAATCGTATCAAAGGATTATTTTCAGAATTATGTAGTTAACTTGTTTAGATTTACATTCTGTAGACATGAGTTTAAAATTGCTCTCGTAAATATGTATAATGCTGTAATGTCAATGTTATCTGTCGTACCCAAGATATCTCCATCTGAGGATTTTACAAATATTACTGCTCCATTATAGTGCATACATTTATATGTTCTTGACTTAAAATGTATAATGTAACATCATCATATTCACAGACTATGAGCAATGATTTCTGTGAAAAGTCCCGAATATTTTTAGAACATCATTTCGATACCCTATGAAACTAAATATCTGCACTGAGTTATTTCAAATAAATTTTACAGTGTAATATCCCAGTAAACAGTAATCTTCAAGTTATACAATGTACCGTATAATTACGCATTAACATTCGAGTACCTAAAATATAATTTTTACGTAACCTGAGCACTGAACATCGGTAACACTGGGTAATCATCGATTTGGAAAACTTCTCCTTAGCTGGACTTCATGTTCATTTACTACTAATGCAACTATTACACTACATACAATTCACAGCTTTTGTCAAAAACTATTTAATTTGTGTCCTGTTAAGTTTACACCACATCTTAAATTGTTTCAAATGATTATTGTAGCCTAGATATTAATGAGGTGTATATTTTACGACATATAAGAACTTTCAGAGCTGAGTTGGTTTAGGTAAAGACATAATCGTGTTTTACAAGTTTCAATTCATTCCGAATGGGTTACTCTTTCTATTAGGCGTCTTGAAAATTAGAAGTTTTCAGACTCCATAACATAAAACTAATTCTTACCTTACGGTTGGAAGAAATTTGGAAGTTGCTTGAAAGCCTGAAACTTTGCACTTCATCGACACATAGGAATACTATAAAAGCTCTGCTATTGTTTAGAAAAAGCTCAGAGATCGGCCCACGTTCCACATTCAACTGCTCCCAAGAACTCTGATCTCCGGTATTTAACATTCAAGTTCGGCAGGTTTTCAGTCGTCTTGCAGGTTTCCCCTTCCACCCCCCCAAGCCCCCCCACTCCCGTCACTTTCCACTTAAACCGCATATCATGAAACTTGATTACCCTTACCAATGCTGTTTGTAGCATCGTATAGAATTTGTAGGCAATTCTGCAAGGAAAACAGCACGAAGT
>NW_019059994.1:1061324-1076253 GCF_000696155.1 Zootermopsis nevadensis | reverse complement strand
AAATACCAGAATGTTCACGTCCTTATTTATTCGGTCGATTTTGGGATATTTAACGAAGCTTTTAAACTGCTTAGGTTATGTAGCATCGGATGGCATAATGTTTAATTGGGAGAATTTGGAAAAATATGGAATAAATCTACAGTCGCCTATTTAAAAACTGCCTTGGTATTTGCCACGTCTAACTGAATGAGTTTCAGTTCAAGATCTAAACCCAGGATCTGGGAAATACTAAGCAGGAGTGCTAAAGCACTCGACAACTATGTTTTCTCAGGTTGGTATGGTCAGAGCTTGATTTCAATAGAAAATTCCATACTTTTCAATGATAAGCCAATTAGAAATTTTCTGCCACAGATGATCTCTGCTGAGAACTTCGTGGAATGTATGAATATGTCTTTCTTCTTTGCTTCAACGATCAAGTGAGTGAGCGTAGTTGGTAATCTCAACTATCATATAATTTCATGTCATAGCACAACACATTTTATAACGTTATGTCTCATTCCTTCAAGGACACGATGAACATCATTCTATTCCATATTTAGCACGTCCTTCTGCATTTAACGCAGTCTTAGCAAAGACGAATAACGTGATAGGAAGAGAGAGCCGAGTTCATGAGCTACTGATGTGATGTCAGGGTTACCATATTCACCATAAGTGTAAATAAACTCGAGAAGGGATAACCCAATTTTAATTAAATTTAATATTGGAAAATTTTACGAAAAACTGTCGAACCATTTCAACTTCAGGTTTTCTGACTAAAAATTTGTATACTGTCTTATCTGGACCGTGTTCTACGTGTCCCACCAATCTCAGCATCCTTAATTTATTCACCCTAATATCTGATGAACAGTAATAATTATAAAACTCTTTATTTCATAATTATATCCATCCTTTTCACACACCGCTTTCTGAAAGTGATATATTCCCCTAATCACTTTGCATTTGTCTTCTGCTCTTGGGTCGACAGACCAATATTCACACTCATAAACAACAGGTTAAATTAAGGAGTACTTCTAAAAATAAGAATTTGAGGCCGTCTCAGTAATCGTTTCTTGTCTGCGTGTTTTGATCAAAGGAAAACGGGTTCTGACTCAACTAACAAGTCGGATTGCATCAGCCAAGTTCTAATTGACCTTGAATTTCGTACGTTTTTTCGCCAACTTGATTTACGGTGAACTAAGGGTCGTAATGTATGACTTGATTTATCCTTCTTGGATGTCACATTAAAATTCAGTGCGATTTCGATATGTACAATTCCTTCTAAATATTCAGAGCAGTGACCGAATGCTCATTTTAACCACAATTTGGACATGCTTAATGCTAAGTCTACTATGAACGAGATACATCACACTGAAAACGACTTTACTTACTCTATCTTTAATGTGCCAAATAACAGTAAATCCTCTATTGAAATCCTAAGTTACCCACTTATATTTTCATGCAGATACTTCTGCAAGTAATTATGTTACAGAGCTTTCATTTCTACAGTATTCTGTCCTTTACATGATTACTTTTCCTGTTTGCAATCGCCATTTGCATCCAGCAGTCAACGAATGCCCTTCAGTGATCTATCTAGCGGTCATTAAGCCAGACGGTTCCGCGGATTATTACGACACGGCTTCAGAAATCCCATGTGCTGAGGGCATGGCCATTATGCAAAAGGAAGATGATGTTGCGTAAGTTCGGAATTACGTTTTGTGCAGACAATTATTTTTACATAATTTCGATGGAGCTACATGGAGCAACATGAAACCAAACTGAAAAATGCCAAATAGAAATATTTTGAATAAATCAGCTTTTAAATAGAGGCAATTGATATTTTGGGCTTTTCACATTCTTTGCTAATTTAGTGAAGACTTTAATAGAATCTATTGTCTGCAGCAACTCAGGTCTATAAATGTTTATCTACTATTCATGTTATGCCTACCTTATTTGTGCACGATTTCTCTCTGGCAGATTTGTGTGGGCGTTTTCTAGGCACTGCTAAACCTTTAACGTGTTGGGTCTACTAGCTCGTAGACAAAATGAACAGGGGGGAAATAAGAAATGGGAAGGTAAATTCTAGTCAGTAAAACCGAGGCAATTTGTCATTAACAACTGAAATGCATTTAGTAGTCCAAACCTGCCAAAAGAACACTTTACCATTCATAATATATGTTACTGACCACCTACAGCAGCCTCCTGCTTGATAATACTCCTTGGATATCCTAATACCCCAATAAAGATTCACCATTCTCCAAGATGATCTTCTCAAGCTATAAGTACCATGATGAATGGTAAGCTGAGGTCGCTGGCTTATAGTCATACCTTCTAATAATTGTGACATATGGTTTATCTCTACTGTAAGAGCTTCAATTATTTCACATTACCAATGCCAGTTCATTATGAGCCGGGATAGCTCAGTCAGTATATTGACTAGCTACAGGCTGCATGGCCAGGGATCAATCCCTGACGGGGGCCATAGGATTTTTCCTTTAGCCTCTGCGTCCAGACCGGCTCTGGGGCCCACCCAGCCTCCTCTACAATAGGAACCGGGTCCTTTCCCGGGGGTAAAGTCGGCTGGGGTGATGCCGACCACTCAGCCCCATCTAGTGCTGAGGTCAAGAGAGGAGCTATACCTCCACTCAACCCAAGCGCCTGTATGGCACGTAGTGGGACAAACTTTACTTTACTTAAATACCAGTTCATTACTTTGTTAAAATAATGTGATTACCTACCCAAGCAGTTTATCCCAGAAGCATTATACTTTTTGTACAAACTAAACATGTGTATGCTGTTCTCAATTCGCTCATAACAATCTTTAGAAAATAATTACTCTTAGTCATTTGTTCATGGTTTATTTCATTGCAGAAATCAAGAATTTGTCAATAAATGAATTATAACACAGCCACCATTCAGGTTTGGGTTTGCCGTCTTACTCGTTTTTACTTCACATGAGGTCTATGTTACATTTATTCTTAAAAACGGCAAAACTTTAGTTTAATCAAATAGTAATAAAAAACTGAAATCCGTGATACCCTGCTCAAAAGGGCACATTCTTTCATTTCAGAACTTAAAAGCAAAACTTAAAGTGAGTTACAGTAAGTCCCACACAACCTCAAGCACAAAACATTCAATACTGAAAACAGCAGGTAAGAGATAATGTAGAATGTGCCAGCAATTTGACAAGATGAGTTTTACCAAAATGTTTCTAACCACCCACAAGATAAAATGGTAAGATTTGAGGTTTTCACAGCAGTGAGTATGAAGATTTCTGTCTTCTGGGGTGTTGCGCCCTGATGACAGAGGCAATATGACCTCTGAAACGTTGGTAAACATCGATCAGACTACACAGGGCAACAACCCAGAAGACAGATTTCTTCATAAAATGGTAACATAACCTCGTCTCATCTCAGGTTCTACAACTCAGTGTGGGTCCTGGCTACCTCTTTTGGAGGTTATTTAATCTATTTGAATTTTAGTAGGACTCCTTGGACAAGTGATCATACCATCGCAAGGCCTCTCTCTACCTGTATACAGAAAAACAGACAAACATCCATGCCTTGAGTGGGATTCAAAGCCACAGGTGACATGACCTAGACCATAACCCACAGTCAACATCACTGTATTCCTATCACAAATCAAATTCAAACCAAAAACACAACTTATAAAACCAATATAAATAGAGGTCATCAGAATTCTAAGACTCTAACAAGATTGTTCAAACAATTTCTTTCATATCACACTAGCAAAAATTTCCTACAACAAACATCAACAATCACTCATAATGCAGTAGATCTTGCTCATTTGTAGGTTCCTGGATCAAGGTTTTGCTTAATATTTAAGCATCGTGGCATAGGTGTCTCGCTCTTTCACGGTCGCACTCGAGCATGTGCACGATAGCCCGCATACACCCACCTGTTCGCAGTTTTTGAAAGTATCTGCTGCCCTTACGTTTGAACAAACGACAACTTTCGTTCTGGAATGCTGTCATTGAGAAAAATATTTGAAGGACAAACCAAGTTCAAAAATCTGAGACCAAATTATTTCGAAAATTCGTTTTTCTACTTATTGTCTGACAATTTACAAGAACTCAGTCTACAAATTAAAAATATTATGTAGATCTTAATTAATTTCACAATTCAGAAACTAATGTATGATAAACTTAAGTGCTACATTTAATTGTTATTGTACATGTTATACTATAAGCAGTAAGCACATGTTTGTATTTTAGCCATACACTAATACCTACTACACTAAAAATCTAAAGTAACTAATTCACAATAATAAAATAAGAAGTCTTATACTCTAAATACAGAAAGTAGCCCATGTTAGGTAAATATATACTTAACTGCTTAAACTATGTACATAAATGGGTTCTGATATTACACCTTTAATTTAATTTTTCTTATACAAAATCAAGAGATGACATAAAAAGGTATATCTGTGATGGATCAACATTTGAGACAGCTCACTCAACCAATGAACTGAGCCATGGGATCTTCATCTCGCCTCTTCTTCATATAATATGCTTCCATCTCTTCATCCGTCGGTTTCTTTATTTCAGTCATGCTGTTATAAGGTCGTTTACGCTCATCCATAGCAAGAATACGTACAGCCTCTTTATGATTAAGTTCCTCTTGTGCCAACGCCTGCAAAGATTTGTGCACACATTATCAAATGAAAATGCAACCTCTGCTAAAAATGATGCTTCAAATCCATGTAAAATACAGCAACAAGCACAACTGATCTCACTAGCTCTATTCTGCTTGCATAAATACGTCTTAGGATCATTACATACACAGTGGTAATACTCACCTACCAATAAAAAGTAAACATCCCTTCTGTATTTGAATTTGATGATTAATATTCAAACTGATTCGGTATGCGTCAACATGTATAACACGCAAAAACATAAAACTCAAGTGCTTGGAATGAATATTTGTTTAAGAGTGGAAACTGTAAATATGTATGAATGAAGTTCCATGTAAGTTCAGAGGTCTCAACATATACAGAGAACTTTTATTTGCATCACAGATTTACACACAGCTCTGTAATAACCATACTTACAGCCTTCAATTTATCCTCTTCACTTTCCTCCTTAGCTTTAATTTTTTTCCTTTCTTTCTGTTTCCTTTTCTTCTCTTTTCTCCTCTTTCTCTTCTCTTTCTTGCTATTCTCAGCAGCAAATGCTTTTCGTTTCTCACATTCTGAATCACTCTGCAAATAAATGGCAAAGTGCTTATGCTAATCCACAACAGAATCAGTAAGATGAAAATTCCCATCCTTTCAACCCTGAGGACATTAATTCATTTTAAGATGCAATAATAATAGAAGCATCTGAAAATAAAAGTTGCAAAAATGCCATGTCTACCTGCCTACCTGTCTGTACACAACACAAGCACCACAGAATTGATTTGCATTAAATTTTATATTGGGGAGTTATACAAAAATTTGTTGACACAATCTAATTTCAGTGAAGTTGCTGACCAAAGCTCCAAGCTCTCTGGACCTAAGGCCTCGGTCAGTCATCCCAGGTAAAGAAGTCACTGTACCCCAGTCAGCTGCATAACTATGTGCAAGAAACCCCAAAAATGATATTACAGTCAGACAATCCACCGAAGCAAATGTCACCGACACCATTTGCAACAAACAAAAATCAAATTCTGGCAAACACACTAGAAATGTTATCCTATGAGCAAATTCCCCGCACTTGTGAGGGTGCAGCCAGTTAAGATCCATGGGCCTCCTCTAATTGTGGGATGGGACCGACTAAGTAACAAACATGTTACACGTTCACAAATGATTTACGAATTATAATCTGTCAAGTACTGTTCAGTATTGTCAATGTGTCATGAACACTTACATCTGATGAAGAATCTGAACTCTCAACAGAACTACTGGATTCTTCCTTCTCATGGTTATGAGAAGATTCACTAGATGTCCCAGCAAGTGGTCCAGACGTATTTGATGATGCGGCTTTCCCCGCTTCACCAACGCAGTAGGAGTTCTGTATACAAAACAAAGTATTTTATCACCCACAACACTGAGAGAGGTAATTAATTACAAGTACAAAATACACAACAACATGGACACTCACCTTCACAAATGAGTGACAACACTTGAATCCCCAACGTCCATTGTGCCAGTAGGACCCCCACACAGAAGCGTGGTTATTAGGGAACACGTCCTCTTCATATTTGGAACGGATTATTTGTTTCTCTTGGCCCTGTGCATTAATCATATTACAATTAAATATGAATGATTATATTTTATAATTAATGATTAACAATTACCCATTTAATCCATTACTAGTAAACACAACTGTTGCACACTCAAGAAATTTTGAATCACACAAAGTAGATTTGTTTGTAACTGATTCTTCAAAAGCTAATAGTCACTTAGCTACTCAATATATTTCCATTTTTTATGGAGCCTGATGGCTCATTACCAACTTACAAATGAAATGTAACTGCATTAAATGTTATTAAAAGAAAACAGAAATGGAAACTTTGATTTCATATGGAACAGTCAGTTACACACTGTGGCCAAGGGTTCTGTTCTTACCTTGATAACCTTGCCATAACGAGAGTACTCCACGTACTCCTCAGTCTGTGCAAGCAACAGAGGTTTGGGAGGTGCCTGGAGATGTTCTTCACCTCCGTAGCGCTGAAGGATGCTCTCCTGCACCTGACTCTTGAACTGGTCCTTCTTTTTGTCATACTCCTTCTGAAGCATCTCAAGTTTAGTGGGCTCCGCCAGCAAATGCACATCAACACCTTTCTCATATGCCTCCCAAGCAAACACCTGTGCCACAGAGTGCTTCTGGGTATCTCCAGAGAATCGCACAAAATTCTCACCAGCATAATCAACACTGAAATGAATATGACACTCGTTTTTACTGACAAGCATTAACATATATTTAACAAGTTAGAAAAATTATGCAGAGCATAACAGTTCTAACACATTTGCTCTGTTATTACCTTTTACATTTCCTAAATATTCCATGCACATATTTATATATTGGTTTGGTATGCATTACAGTGTTAAATGTTAATTTTTCCCTATAAACACCACTGTTTTCATATAAACTGTTCGGTCTTTAATTTAAGCAAATAAAGACTTCTGTGATAATCACTTGTTTCTGCAAATAATCTGGTCATCAACGTACATTAATGTGTAATTCTTTTCTTATTCACAGTGATTCTTAAGTGACATCCATTTTCATTTATCTATTACATACGCACACAAACAAAATTAATATACTGCTTCCTTGTATAAGTATCTTGTTTGTTCTAATACAACTTGAGTAACTGTTCTTACCCTAATTTTTATGTAGGCTTCAGTTACAATACATTTCATTGCCTTTATTAACTCCTTGAAGTCAAGAATAAAGTAAATAGCATTTTAAAAAATTCAATTCTTACCTCAAAGGAAACACAACACTGCCATTACCAAGATCAACTGATTGATACTATTTGGAGGCATAATCACTGATTATTCTAAGAACCATATAAAATCCACATAAATACACTCTGTTGGCAAAATGCAGAGTTACTGATTGTTAAAGCAAGTGGTACTTATAGCTAGCACGAAGCTTTGAAGTTAACTGTTAGAGGATGAATAAATTTTACTAATTGTAATTCCTGCAGTTAATTCAGTGGTTATGTTACAAGATTTGTACCTCAACACTAATTCAGCTGACAAAACATGAAAAGCATGCATTATAAAAAATATGAATATTTACTCTTGCTCAACAAGCGAAGCACTAGCATGTGGATCATCCCTCATAGAACGTGTCTTAGGATCATAGTAAGCTGAGTTTGGATCCAAATTACGCAGATACTTGGCTGTATCTTCACGTATCCTCAAGTTACGCACTGTGATCCGCTGCTTACTGTCTACCTTGGTACCAGGCATGTCCACCTCATCTACATATTTGTCTTCATCCTCTTTGTCTACATCCTCTGACTGTAATAAATACAAAAGTTTAGTGCCTTGCACTGTCTGTGGCAGTGTCAGGGCAGAAGATATAATTAATGTGATCTTAAAAAAAGCTCTAAGTGTAGACAATAGCTCAATTAAAGGTAAAAAGATATTTTAATAATTAAACATAACATCAAATCTGATAGCAAAATGCTGCAAAACTAACATACACTTAACAAGGCAAACACCAATGATGCAGAATCCCAGAAAACCATAATCTAAAGACTAGGAAAAAGTTTCTTGTACCTCAACATCCCCATCCACAGTCGAGTTCAACTTATCTGCTCTCAGTTGTCTCTTTGCCTCCTCAATCTTCTGATATTCTTCAATAATCGCTTTATGTTGTGATGGGTCATAACCACTCCACCTGTCACGCTTCCCATCATAATCCATTGCCAACTCTGGCTGAATAAACTCATCTGCAGCAATTTTAGCTCCTGCAAATAAATACACAAGCATAGTTTAATATTAAAAGTTATGAAATATATATTCTGATGAAAATGTAACAGCAGCCAACTACTGTGGTCTCACAAGTGCTGGAACTGTTTCAGTCATGTACACAAGGGCACAATAATATTTTAAAAACTTATACTAAAAAATGTTGATGTAGCTAAAAACTACCATTTGATTCCATAATTTACAGCTCCTACATCACAAACTACTAAGGTAGTGTAAATCATGTCCTCATATTCTGCAAATATTACAGGACTTGAGGGATCTGAGATATTCATGGTAATGCAGATGTCAATGCTGGTCTTCTGGAGGTGTGACTTTTGTCAAAATGTTATAATTTACAGTCACTTCATCAAAGTATTTATTTCATTCTTCATCCTCAGTTTATTTAAATCCTTTGGCATCGACAGGTTAATGGCACAGCATACAGTACAGGCAAATCACTCAAGAATTCTGTGATAAAAAAAGTTTCTCTTCAGAATCAAAACTAGTTATTGCTGTACACTACTATAAACATGGTTTCTTGCGTCTGCAAAACACTCACCTGTATATTTAGCACCCACTTTCCGTGGTCGTTCCATGCAGTCTTTCTTCTTATGTGTCATTGCCCCACAGTTTTCACAAGACCCTTTCCTGTATTTCACTGCAACAGAGGTCTACAGAAAAAAAAAATGCAATGCAATGTGACAGTTCAGACCATTTCTCCACAGAACACATTTTAACATAATTCTTCCATCTAAGCCAAGGTCTCCCATGAAATCACTTTCATAAAATTTCCAATCAAGATTTTATACATATTTCTCATATCCCCCATGCATGTTGTGTGTTTCACCCAGCACATCTTTATTCAATTTCTCACTCTAATGCTAGATAAAAATTAAAAATCGTAAGCTCCTCAAAATACATTTTTTCCCTTTTTCTATTCTCCTCTTCCTTGGATCCAAACTACAAACTTCCAATTTGTGAGTGGAAAGAATCTACTGCCAAATTTTGGGCCTCTGATAAACATTGGAATTTAGTGAGTGTATTTTTACCTTACTAATTAACTAACTCTGCACAGCAGAATTTTTTGTTGATAAGTAAAAAAAAAAATCCCACATTTTACAAAACATGAAGGTTCATAACTTCCATGTTCACTACAGCCCACCCTTAAATTGAAATCATAGCTACCAGTAGAATGAAGTTACTCACTGTGTCAACTCCTCTTTTGTACCACTCATCTAGTTTTGAAAACGTCTTCTCCTTTTCTGGCTGCGGTCGCTGATGTTTTAGGGTGGGACCTTTTGCACCAAAGTACCATGGGGCAGATGATATGTATTGTGGGATGTGAGGGTTGATATCTTTTCCTTCCTCATCCACTGCAGCTGGAGCAGTTCCAGCCTAGAAAACAAGAAGTTTAAATTTAAATTATAATAAAACTCTCTCTAAAAATAGCTCACTCAGTTGTAATTACTCAGCCGGTCAAAACCTCCCTGATTTAATAGATACCTCTCATTATCACACCAGTAAAATCCACTTCATTGTCTCACATCCATTTTCGAATTGCTTTCAATCTCTGCATTGGTCTCCCATGGAGTCTCTTGTTTCAAGGCATTAGACCAAAATGTTGTTTCTATTCTCTTCATTAGTGCTACATGACCCAACCATCCCATCCTCCTTGATTTAATCATCATGACAATACTAGACAAACAGTATGAAGCTCATTATGATTCTCTTTATGAATCCAAACATAAATTGCTTTCACATATCACAAGACCATATTTTAGCTTCACAGAATACTATGAACATCTTTACGTTTTCTGTATTATCATGTTGATACAAAGTGTGTTGGTACAGAATGGCTACTGGTTGTTTCATAAAGCATGTATGACTTCATAAGCAAAAACTAATTTTTTAACTTTCCAAAAGTATAAATCCTAAGGAAAATATTTAAATTGGATTCTGAGTAAACCGCTGAAGCTATAGGCATTTCAAGAGCTTTTGTCTGTTAAGAATGGTTGATGTCTCTGCAATAAATTGTATGGGTAAATTATGCATTTCTATTTTTTCATGCAAGAGCAAATTTACCATGTCAGGTTACAAATGGATGAGACAGGCCTGTTCTGAAACATTTAAATTTAAAAATTCAGTCCATATCACAATGATGTCTCCCTTACAAAGCTCAAGTAGTTAATTATGTTTAATAAAATAATCACTGTTTATTCTAAGAATCATATGACAGGTAAACTGCAGAATTAATAACTGTTAAAGTAAGGAGCACACAGTTACCACTGGACTTTAAAAGGTTAATCTAATAATAAATGAGTTTGTGAATAAGTGTTAGTAAACTTCTTTTTACTATAATATAATACCTTCCGTGCTTCTTCAAGTTCCTTAGCTTTCCTCCAGTCTTCTCGGGATTTCTTTTTAGGTTCATCTTCTTCAAACTGACTTTTATTTCGGAGTACTTCAGAAACAGGAACATTATTTGCAGTTGTCATGGTGGACAACTACACTATACTATTTTAAACACACTGAAAACAAGAACAAATTCTTTTTGATTCAAAATTCATTCAGCACTTTTTCTGCTTTCATTAAACAGACCATTAAAAAAATGTATGCTCATTTGGTGTACCATATTTGGAGAAAATAGGTATACCAAAACTGTCTAAAATCTATTTTTTTAAAACTATGTCAAATCAAAGTTTGCTCCATTTGACAAGAGTGAGTACAAACATCCACAACACATACTACATGTGTGCTTATATATACAGACAATAGCAGTGGAATTGTTGTGGTGGATTTATTATTGCAACAGAAACATACATTATTCATCAAAAATAATTGTCCAAACATAAATTTGCAAAAACCACACATATCAACACTTATGTATACTGGCATCTCACAAACAAAATTCACAGCCAAACAAGAGTTTACTTCAGCTCTGAACAAATAATGTGCTGCATATGGGTTAAAATATAATTCTGAAATATTGTGGGCTACTAGCTTTTTGAAGAAAAACAAATTTTGTTAAGATAATTTATTTCTGTAGAATGTTAAACAACAGCAGGCACACAAAATATACTTTCATCAACTTTAACATGATATCAATAACTAATAAATAATTGGAAACAGGCATGTTATATTTGGTTAATTAGTTTAATTAATGTACTTATCTCTTAACAAAACTGCATTAATACATAAAAGCCTGCAAACACATTCCTGATGTTTACAAATGTATTTTCTGTGATTTTAACTCATATCATGTTTCAATTGCATTGAAATATAATAAGTATTGACCATAGCTCTCAAAATATTCCATATACCAGGGTATTTACTAGTAACAATAATTTTTCAATTAAGTTATACAACAACATTTCAAAAGTTACTTTCTTCTAGAAAACAACCAGAGTTCACTGCTTGAAACTTACAGTACTGAGATCTCATAGTGCTGCTACAGTTCACACTACACTCCTTTAGTAACACAATTTCAACATACTCAGTCAAGCATTCACTTAAATAAGTAAGTGGCATATTTTACTACACACATCCTTTTTGTCAAAAGCCACATTTCAAACAGATAAATGTAATATGACCTCCCCACTGCAGTTTTTTGAGTTTATATTCCTACTAAACTTACTTGTGAAAATAATAATTACCAAATAGTACACAATCCACATTCATTTATTCAAGTGCTAGTGACATTTCTTGACATGTCATATGGAAGCAAAGTAAATGTTAACAAATTTTATGAGAGCCCAGTATTTGAATAATCTGATCCATCCAGTAGATATTCAAGCAATACAAATCTGCTAGCACCACTCAAAATGTTACACAACAAAAAGCTGCAAGTGAAAATCTCAAGAAAGCTCAGACCATCCACTTATGGTACGAACGCTCCAAATCTAATAACATGGTATTCGTGCCACAGTGGTCAGTCATTGTTAAATAATTTAGAATAAATACAGAATGGGCTGTACAGCTTACCTCTAATACACAACAGCCGTCAATGGATCTCTGAATGGGCCTGGGTAT
The DNA here is from genome assembly GCF_000696155.1 of Zootermopsis nevadensis. The sequence goes on along the minus strand of NW_019059994.1, from coordinate 1,063,824 downwards.
ACTTTCGCAACATCTTCCAGAAATCTATCAAACTTTTCTCCTGTACTCAGTAACTCCATAGGATGGAAGTACAGGTATTGAAACAAACACAGGTCACGAGTTCTTGACTCCTGAGCTTCATCTACAAAACGTTTTGCAGTACGCCACATACACTTTACTTCGTTACTTTTCCCTTCTGCATTATCAGACTCCACAAATTCTAAATGATGGTCAACAAACTCTTTCTGAAACTCATCACTCTTCAACTTTTTATACGATTCCCACGTATCTGTCAATATTTTGGAGCCTTGTAAAACAAAAGTTTTGATTAATGGAATCAGAGTCCCAGCATTGTTCTTTTGAATTTCAAGCAAAAAACAATCATTTGTGTCCTTATCTACTCCTTCTAGAAAACAGACTCGTTTCCGCTGAGAAGCGATGAATCTGTCAACGTGAAATTCATTTATCACCACCACATGACCAGGTCCACCAATAGGTTTGGTCCGGTTACTTACAATCACATAGCATACCTCACGACAGAACTGATAGTAGTCCAGAACAGTAGTCTTGCTCAATTTTAGTTGTTCAGCAGATTCACTAATATTATCACCTCTAATCCAAAAATATATTAACATAAAATTTTGGCGTACACTTAAATGAGACCCAAAGAACCATGTATTTTTTGTGACTGACCACTTTTTGCGACACTTTTTTCTTGAGCACCTCAATGAAAATGGCACTTTCAGTCCTTCATTGGAGCGTTTATACCAGCCAACATTGCCAATGAAACAGACTGGACAAAGTGTTTTCTTTTCTGGTAATAAATTTTTCTTCACTGCAAACTCTATAGCTGTTGATTCATTTTCTACTGCTACTTCCAGCTCCTCAAATTGCATAATGCTGCAAGATGTATACTGTACAAACAAAAGCCCACATATAAATTATATTATTGGTCTTCAGGCAAAAGTGTTGTAGACTGACAACAGCTGTTAACACATATACATATCATATCACATTGAAAAATTAAGAATATTCAAAATAATTAAAAATAAATATAACAGAACATTCATAAATATCAAGATCAGAGATCTCCAATGGTATGATGTTTCTCAAAGGCCAGTCAATTTGTACCTCCAATTGTAATGTCTATAGTTTAATCAGGGGACAGGTGAACAAATATACATATACAATTTGCTAACAAGGTTCCAACTAACCCCAGAAACTACAACACCCTATGTGGTATTTTATGTAAAAGTAGTATGTTAGTGGAAACAGAACTTTATCAATGAAATCAGTGAAGTGTGGCAATGGTATTATTTCTCAAAGACAAAATCCAAAACACACTCATGACCTTGTAACTTCAGCCTGAATACCAATATAATTTAAAGTGCATGCATCACAACCATACAGACAATACATAACTTATCAATGTGCATATATGAACCCTCATAACAAAAGAAGATCCTGTCTGTATTTTAATGGAACATTACATTCAGAATAACGTGTTCTAAACGTGAGTATTTTTACAAGTTAATGCAACAGCACACACAATGGGTTCTGTATCACGTTTGATGACGGGGTAATAAATTGAGGGCTATGGCCAAAACATGAAGTTGGCACTTTTTCACGACACCATACTGAAACTTTCAAGTAAAACATGTCCTCTGTACGTAACTCCTTTTTAAAATTTCCTAAGAAAAGGCGATATTGTTTTCTGCGCACGTGAGATAAGTGCTCAGGCACTCACATCTACAAAAGTAATAATACTCCATTTGTTACGACGAAAATGGTAAAAGAAATACTAGTATAAAAGAAAACGTCGAACGTTAAATACCTCGCTTTTTAATTGCTAAAACCTGTTCTACAACGCCGAACGCAATTTATTAGTATATTGTAAAGCTGATTACCTTCAAAACAGATGGCTAAAACCAATTATCTGACTATAACACACTACTGACAACCATATTACTTTGAGAAGTGACTTCACAAATTCACATTAAACAGGATAATAAACTCATTTTGCAGCGAATATAATGCACAGAATACCAACATACAAAAAGCAACAGATCGAATGTTTTCCATTGAAACTACTGTGTTGCGCCATAGTATAAGAATACTTCGTGTGATTTCTGGTTTTCAGCAACAGATCTAAGACTCGCGAGACCAAAGAATATCATTACAACTTATATTCTGGTTCTTGGTATTAATCTATGCCTGGTGTACTGAACTTATGTTTCAGATATGTACGTTTATATCAAACAAAACTAGAATATTAATTTATCAGACATTATTAAAAATGATAATCTATGATGCTTGTTACTTCTGTCAGTCAATGACCTCACAATCATAGACTGAACCAAAAGAAGCCATCATCGACAAGTCATTGTGGACGAGAGAATATAAATATTATTTTTTTATAATCTGTACTAGTATATTGGCCTATTTTACGCCACACCCATAAAAACTGTGAAAAACAGAACATTAATGTCAGGCACTGTAATATATATTCAGTAGGACTTCC
>NW_019059994.1:1048017-1061217 GCF_000696155.1 Zootermopsis nevadensis | reverse complement strand
TGCTGTTCTGTACATGGAATTGCCCATATTTATCCTTTGGCCTAATTACTGGATGTCCTGCCTACATCCTGACCCAATTCATGTCAAATAACTTACCATCTTGAGCCAAAAGCAAAATTCCATTAAGAGATAACAGCAGATAGAGAGAAAAATGGCAAAAAGCTTCATGCTGTCTACTGGAGCTGTAACTCAATAAAATTTTCATTGGCAGTACTGATGATGATAATAGTAGTAGTAGTAGCAGTGGTGGTAGTAGTTTCAACAGTAGCAATAGCAGTAGAAGCAGTATATAACCCACCTGGATCATTATTGTATTAAAATGAATGTAAATACAGAATTACACTGATTAGAAACTGATTATAAAACAAGCGTAAACAAACAAATTCATATTAAAATATGAAGACTTCTTTTCTTTTCATCTCACTTCATGACAAACAGTGTCTTCACTTCTTGTGAAAGAGGATTCTTTTCTTTTTCTTAAGACAGGGAGCTTTAAGCACCACTTGTAGCTAGAGCTGAAATGAACTCTACAAGGGTGCGTGTTGGACGCCCCGTCATTCCTTTTGCTAGGTAAGGCAATTTTTCGGATGTTTCCATCACACCAGCTATGTCCATGTGCATCCAATTTCCTTTTGGGACAAATTCCTGCACAGAAATATTATAACTGGTATACAAAAATCAAACCACAAATCCCTCCAGTTGCACCTAGTGCTAAACTTTACATAATACTTTCTCTTTGCATAACTGGAGAACCACTTGTGTTGTACTCTGACTCAGATTCCTCCTTATCTAGACCACACACACCAGCTTTACCTCACCTTGCCTTAATTCTACATTAGGTTCCTCATCCACCTTTGTTGTTTGTGGCTTTAGAGGTACACCAGCTTCTAAAGCTATTCACATCTGTCTACTATGTCAATTAAAAATACCCACATTGCAAAATAATGCAAGATTTACCTGCATGCCAAGATACACATAGCAGGACAGTATACTAAAAAACAGCATCTATAACAACACACAGGGAAGGCTGTTTAGAAGCATGATCACTGGAATGGGGTTAAAACTGCAAAGTTACAAAAACATAAACCAGCCACTGTCCTGTCTTACAATCTTTCTTTCTCTATCCTATCAACTCATTTCCTACTAATAAAATAACATATTTTCATGGACATTGTAATGAAGACAGACATTGCAAGACTAATACTTACGCTTCTTCTAATTGTTAGAAATTCCCTCAACAATTAAAAGAGGACTTTTTTAATGGCTTCTATTCCTATGTCCAAAATAAACCCTGAACAGGTTTCATTGAATCATCAAAAAAACCTGATGCAAAAGAGACATACCTTGAGAAATGCAGCTGCAATACACGATCCTCCTCTTCCTGGGGGCCCCTTTGTTATGTTAAGCAGATCTGATGAAGCAGAGCCTGGAATAATTTAACAACCCTCTCTAATGCTCTAGTTTATATGTTTTTCTTTTCATATTTCCCCAACTGTGCTACCTAATCTAAAATTTGAGCAGAGTTTTGCTTTTATGACCAAGTTTCTGTACCCAATCTGCAACATTTGGACAATCCTTCAATGAGTAAGGACTGCAACTGTACAATGAAATTATACCGATATTGAATTTTGGAAATCTTAAATGTTAATGGTTAAGTCTGTATTCCTTTTTTGCAGTGCCTACAGATTTTTAAAGAACATATTTTTTAGTTCTATTAAAAGCAGGAGCATTTCTATTATGTGAACTTTTTAGTTATGTCTGCCACATTTCACAATTTGTAAGTCTGTCGCAGCACCTACTTCAAATGAAGCAATCACTAAAAACTGGGTGGGCATCAACATTGAAATAACAGATTTTAAGGAATGCAGACATATAGAGCTGCTAGTCCTATTCATATTTTCTCTGAGAACACAAAATTGGAGACCTGATCGCTATCAGTGCAGAATTATGTTTACTTAAAGCACTTTTGGGGTTACCTTCACACTTGTTAGAAGAGAATCATAAAAGAAGCTCATGATTTTCCATCATCATGAACAGCTGGCAAAGAAAACAAGCAAGAAACTCGCATGTTGCAAACACATCAAGAACTGTGGTTGTTCACTCACAAATAATATTTGTCAAATTTTTAGTCAAATCTGAAGACAACTTCTCAAAATTGGAAATGTTGATACATACCAGTCAACCCCTTGCTATAACATTTCCATAATGGCATTCTCCATACTCGGTCACCTGAAATTGCACTAGCTCGCTGCAGTTTTTGAAAGAAAGGTGTTGAGTTGCTGAACACTCCACAAGCGGGACTGCCAAGTGCAACTCTAATAGCCCCTACACAACAAATCAAAATAAATGTTGCAAGGCATTCTTTTAATAGTTGATAGTTACTTAGCTCATCAAGAAAGGGCTCTAAAAATAAAAATATAAGATTCAAAATGAACTAAATTAATACAAAATAATAATTAGTCTACAGCAAAATGCCAAAGAGCATAACAGGTACATGTAATACAGACCTTAAAATAAACCAAACACCCCTCCATCCCCAAACAAACAAAAACCAAATTTACTATAGGTACACCACACAGTTTTGAACAAAGTGGAAAGAGAATTGGGTGCTGTCAATAGTGGGTACACCACAAAACTAAACTAAACAGTTTTCAAATTTTATGAAAAAAACACATTAATTATAATAGCACTATCAGTCATACCTGTGAGAGTAGCTATGTCCACAATCAACTGCGGGTTAAACTCCTGAGCATAGTAAAGAGCATCAGCAAGGATCAACCTGCCCTCTGCATCAGTGTCATCAACAATGATGGACTTGCCATTCATAGCATAAACCACATCCCCAGGCTTAGTGGCTGATCCACTTGGCATGTTCTCTGTTAGAGGTATGAGACCTAATAAGACAAATAAAACAAAAGCAATTAATATAACAGTATATTTAAATACAAACAAATTATCCCCTGGCTTACATGCACCTTAGGTTATAGCACAAAGTAGTCTGGTAGAAGTTTACCTGCCTTCAAGGTGCTACAGCCCAGAAGACAGTCATCTTCATACTCAACGCCAAGAAAACCTCAAATCCTTTTAGTGCTTGTTTTTGTTGTGCATACTATATACCATAAATCTCTTAGATATTTAATTTTTGTATTTTACAACAGGTACTATATTCTTATGTCTATGCAGGGCCTTCCCTCATCCATAACCTTGTCCACAAAATTTTAAATTTGAATATTCTTATTTAAATTCTAAAAACTGAAATGTAACATCAGTATTTTTAAATTCAAGATAACATATACTTTTACTTGATACATGTGAAAGAAATTGCTATTTAGTCATATTCCAGTTGTTGCATATCTGTCAATGAAGATAACTTACCTATAAGGTTCACGTTCAGCTTCAGAAGAGACACAGCATAAATTGTTGCAACGACACAGGCGGCCCCTCCCATATCACCCCTCATTTCATCCATCTTGTTACTTGGCTTTAGGCTGATGCCTCCACTATCAAAAGTCACGCCCTTACCTATACACAGCAATCACCAAACATCACTGAAATTAAACAAATTCATCCTCCTGCCGTGCAAATCAAGAAGTCACTGTGATTTCTCTTATTTAAACTGACCATCAGAAAAACAATGCCACTGTAGGACAAAGGGGCTTCTGGATCTCCACAGCAGTTATTCCATATTAAAAAAAATGATACTGCCTCCTCTTACCAACCACTGCTTTGATGTCAGTCACAGACTGACATGCTTTCCTTTTTAACAAATTGGCAAATGACATTTTTTATGATTATAGATGTTCAAAAATGTAGAATGTAAAACAACAAGGCAGCCATATACATTATATTTAGCTGTCCACTTGATGATGAGTAATGAACCAATGGAGGGAGATAAGAGAAATTTTGCAAGGAAATAGATCACAAATTCTGCAAATAACATTTGTTATAAGAATTAAAAACAGGGCAACTTTCAGAAACGTAGCATCTGTGTCTGAAACTACAAATTCTGAACACAAACGTCTATTCATTTTTAACTTATTGATTTGAAGTTCCTGATAGACCCATAATGCAGTCTGATCTATATAAATTAAAGCAGACATAATACATTCTTCCCAAATTTCTATAAAAAAATTAAGCACTTTCAGGTGACTTGATGTAATGTACAAGACGTCATTTTGCAGCATGCTACAACAGACATGGCTGAAAACTATAAATCCTGAACCACACACAGAGCCAAAACTTACCAACAAGAGTAATTGGTTTATTAGCGGCTGCTGAATAGTGTAGTTCAAGAAACACTGGTGGCTCAGCAGAACCACGAGCTACACTGAGAAATGAGCCCATCTTCTTACTCTCAGCCCAAGTCTTGTCCCTGACAATCACCTTCACACCAAGTGCAGTCAACAGCTCTGAAGTATTCTGGGCAAAATAAACCATTCATATATAAGTTCTGTGTATTACTAAACCAGGATTACTGCACACACTCACTCAGTTACACATATGCAATAAATGGAAAGATCATTTACTATATCTTGGAAAGACAATGAACTCATAATCTCTCTTAAATATATTCATTTATTGAAGTAGAATATATAGTACAGTCTTCTTGGGTAAACCAATATAAGAGCAAGTCAAAACAAACTGACCTGAGCAAATATTGTAGGAGTCATATGATTGGCAGGAGTGTCTGCTAGCTTCCTAGCAACATTCTGAGCTTGAGCTTTTATCACACCTTTGTCCCATGCAGCCCTGGATAGAAAATTAAGAAAACTAGTTAAAAAATCTCTACCTATAAAGCACCTAACATATTTCAAACAACTTTATAAGCATTTTCTCACTGAAAATGGAACAATGATGAAATATGTAATTTTAAGCTTGTACATGTCACAATCCTTTCAATGCAGGCTACATGCACATTGTGCAACAGAACTTCACTGTGAGAACACTCTCAAGAGTATTATGTGAAGAGCCCAAATTTTGGAGTATGAGATTTTCTGCCTAAAACTCAGTTTTGCTGTGAAGTAAACTATGGTACAGTGTAATCACTGTGTCTTCAATTCAGAGTCTACTTTAAATGTTCTACAGGGTTGTGATTCCATAAAGTGCTGTATGTGGTTACCAATTTTGGATGAATCAGCATTACATAGCATCATAGCTCAAAGTTCACAACAATAATTTTCACTACCATTAAACCTAAATTCTCATATCTCAGTTAATCTACTTCCCATTTTTCATATCAACATGTTTCTAGCTGTAAGTCTTTCACTAGAAACTTCTGAATGATTCAGCTAATTTTATGACATTCAGAATACCTCTTAATTCTATACCATCAACAAAGTGAAGAACATGGAAACTTCTGAAGTTCAAACCAAATTCAGTGTAGGGCCCCAAAATGTTGTATGGTAATACTGACAGAACACCATTACTTAAAAGTATTTGAAAACAAAATGCTAATATATATGGACATGGAAAATTGTTCCTGTGATCATCTGCTCACATGCTAACCCATCAACTAAATTGTTTTATTGCTAGATTATAAACTTTAATTAACTAAGCACAGGACCACCAATACCAGATTAGTATGGCCCAAACTCTGTACAGTAGGAAAGAAGGCCCAGAACTTCTTGGTATTTTTTTGTTCATCCTTTGCACAGACAGACATTTGGGAGATGGACACACTCCAACTTACAGTGAACACTTAATGAGTTTTATTACAAGCAGAAAACCTACCTATACAAACATAAAAAGATATGAATATTAACAAACAAAAAACAGTACTTACACCACATGCTCATATTTTGCAAGAAAAATTTAAAATTTTCTACTAACCACACAGAAGCAGACAAGCATACTCTCTACTGCCAGGACATTCATTTCTAAAACAGAATTATCTGTAAGTTGATTGCACTTTGATAGAAAGTTTATATCACCCAAAAGGATATTATAAAAGAACAAAACCAAATGTACCTTTCTCCAGCATTTTCCTCTCCATACAACTCCAGCTGTGGAATCTTTTTCTGTTTGTCCTTGTTCTTGAACTCCTGAAACAGCCAAAGCCCCAGGGTAGCCCCTTCAGCTGCTGCTTCAGGCTTACCCATTCCCTCCAGCAGAATCTTTGATACACCCACTTCCTGCAACATCCTGCATCCCTCTGTGGGGAGGAAAAATCACTCAACTATCATTTCAATCAGATACTAAATGTATATTAAATCTGATCTTGCTACTTTTTCTATCATATAAACCAGTTTTTAAAATCATGAATAATTAACAATCCTTCACAGAGGGATGAACACTGTAAGTTATATATTAGAGCCTATACAATTTTGGCCTGTTTAAAGTATTTGCTTGGAGGCTCTGAAAAAAAAGAACAGTAAAATCCTATTCAGGATAGGCCAAATCAAGTGTCTGCCAAAAGTGAATTATAACGTACTTGAAGCTGCAATTCTGACATTTTCCTGTCCCTCATCAATATCCTCTTGTTCATCGTAGTCAGCACCATCTAGACCCAAGCCCACAACTGCAATTACAGGAAACTGTGATCCCAGATTGTAGAAGACTTGTCCTTTACCCTTATCCACAGCTGGTCCTGCTCTAGAAAAAAACAAGAGAGTCCCTATGGATTGGGATCTTCTGAGTTATGATACTATGTTTTGTAGGTGGTTACCAATATTCTGGAGAAATATGTCACCTGTTTATAGTTGAAATCCTTTATATAATCATGAAAATCTGACGTTACTATGGGTTGTAAATGTATCCTCAGGTTTTAAAAGAACTTTTCTGTGAGTAAAAATTCACCTTTCAATTGGTGAATATGAGGAAACAAGTCTACAAGTCTACAAGTCTGTCAATGGACTGACTGCATGTTAAAAAGTTTCTTTAATGGAAATAAAAAAACTACTACTCAAGGTAATGCTAAATGTAGATTGTATATTCCCAGAATTCATGTTTTATTTGGTAGCAAAGAAGACATTTAACATACATTACATATATACAAGTAGTGACTAGGAAACCAGTCTGGGAAGTTCAACTAAATTTTAAGATACGTTCATCAATATTAGAGAAAAATTATTGCTAAGAGTTCCATCTCTACATGCCATGAAACTATTACAAAAATGTATGTGAAGCACAACATCTGTATGTTAAATTTTTGATAACTGAACACAGTACATATTCATTTATCACTGACAGCTTTGTTAACCACAGAAAAGATTTTAATTAACAAATATTTCACAAAATACATTTAAGAAAAACTAGTAAAAATATATACAGAACTGAAAGAGTTGTGTAACTGTTTTTATGCAAAGTGCTGGGTAAACTATGGATAATATCAGTAAGAGAATTAATGAGCATTTCACCAGTCAATTAAAACAGTAATCTGAAAGAGAAACATATTACAAATCTAAAAACATTTTCACGTACACAGCATAAATTATACATTTAATGACATATAAAATAAAGAATGAAGAGAGATGGGATGAGATTAATTCAAATTCATACAACAGGAAGTTTGAACAACAGAAGTAGAATGGAAGTGTTTTGAACAGGAAAAAATATAAAAAACTGGAGGAAGTGGAAGCATTAAAATTTTGGGCAAAGGCCACACAGAAGTCTAAACTATCTTAATATCAACACAACTATTTGATCTTCATTTTCTGTCTCATTTGTCCCTCACTTATATAACTGCTGGTAAATGTTTAATTTTAGCAACCAGCAATACACTTCAACCTGATGTCAGCTAGCTAATTGTAACTATATAATTTTCCTTAATCCCAACATCAGTCTTATATTATCTAGAGTAAGTCACATCTTCCATACCCGATTCAAATAAACACTTCACAGAAACAGTAACTGTCCACCTAAGCATGCTGACAGTGTAAAAGCAGAAAGGATCAACTGCGTATGTGTAACTGTATTATATAGATTTTCTGCTGCTCCAGTCTGAAAAATAGTGAATAATATATTGATACAAACAATAATACAACCTGCACATATCTAACCAAATGATCTCTATCCTTTGCACTACAAACCATACGCTGGCTACAATATACAGTACTGTTATGCCGTCTTTGGAATTTGCATTTTAAACGAAACCTGGTGTACTATATGCATTTTTCAAACTTTTTTACTTTTATGTGCACATATATGAGCTTAAATAAAAAACTATGCAAATGTTTTTATACGGTATGTTGCAGCATCCAGAGGAATATAGGAAATATTGCTCCTAAAACTTTACATTAATGAAGCATGAGGTTAACTGAGATACCAACAGTATCTGGTACCACATATAATTCAAAATTATACAGCATCTCAAAATTTGTTTATACAAATTGCAGATTAGAAACGAATTACCTAAGTCATAAGCACACACTTACATATTACTTGAGCTCCCTTCTTATATGAACACTGGGAATATTTAAATATTTGGCACAATAAATGTAGTTTGACCAACAGCACTTGGCAGTAAACTCTACAACTATATTTTAACTTTCACATGACAATAAAACATATATTCACAAACATCACACTGGACATATACCACGCCACATTTTGCAAATACAACAGTTATTAACACTGCAATTATAAAGTTACTAATTTAATCACAATGTTTAAGGTTGTCAGGTTCTGCATATTAAGAATTTAATACTGTCTTGGTGAATTCCTAATACCGATTAGGGGTAAAGAAACAGATTTTTTTATAGTTACATACTGCAATCTGAGAACTGCACAATGACTAATCCTCTTTGACCAAATGATAAACTGACTGAAAGATGGAGGAAACAAGACAGCGCCAAGTACAATCTTGTCCTCCTCAAAACCCCAGAAACAACTTGATTTATTTGAAAAGTCCCTTTGTTCAATTACTAGCTGTTACACTTTCAATCCCATTTTGACATTCACATAATCATAACACATGCATTCCTTCTTGTTGACAGTATTGCAATAATTACCAAACATTCTGAAATCATGACCCATTTAAATGATCAATATCTTTCCTTCAGGTTAATAATTTAAAAGCATTATTGGGTACAGGAATCTTATATATACATGTGAATGTATATGGTTCACAATGACTGACACTGTCTTCCAGTGCCCAAACAGCACTCATTCTTATTTATCCAGTCAAATCTGCAGATAACTAGTCCTCATTACTGACCCTAAACCAGCATGCCATCCTCTTCTTGGTCTTCTCTTTCTTATTTTACCATAGGTACCCAACTGATTATTACTTACAGTAACCTTCAATCTATCATTCATTGGACATACCACACAAACAAAATAAACCCTCTTCTACAGTATGTATATCAAGCTTTCTATTCCAATATGTAAGATTTGAGGTTTTCACAGCAGTGAGTCTGAAGATTGCCGTCTTCTGGGTTATTGCGCTGTGTAGTCTGGTAGAATTCCACCGTTTCATACTGCCTCCATCATCAGGGCACTGAATTCATCGCCCTGATAACCTCTGAAACGTTGGTGGAAATCTACCAGATTACATGGTACAATAACCCAGAAGATAGCAATCTTCTATTCCAATAACTTAACAACTTTTTACAACTAATCTCCCAAATATTTTGATTAAAATGACACATTTTGACTCAAAAATCATGTTTCTTCCCCAAAAGCTATGCTCCTCATGGACAAATATACTATAAAATGCCTAACAACCTTGTTCTATGTGAATGGTTCGTCATAAAGTATAATGCTGAGCTGTTATGAATAATTGGACAGAAATATATACTACCACTGAAGTAGTAGCAACAATAATATATACATATAACTTCTCTTGTCTGTATTACAGGGCTGACACAATAAAAAAATCATGCAATTAAAACTGCTTGGCATTCAACTTCCAATTTTTCTTACTTTTTGCTATTGTGTGAATAATATATTATAATGGCCAAGGCTTGAAAAATATGATTGGTCACTGGTGACTGAGGTGAACTGATTTTGTAAGGCGGCAAACAAGTTCATAATAATCATTCACATCAACATGCTGTAAATGCCACTTTTCTGTCAAATGTGAAGCTGAGACAAACTTCATATAATGAAAACATTTTTCTTTAGTCCATATATATATATATATATTTCAGTTCAGGGGTTCTCAACCTTTTCTGGATACACGTACCTTTCCCTATCAACTCACAGGCTGTAAGGTTATAAATAAGAGCAACTTACTAAAATGCCATGTTAATTTATTTTAAAAAAACTATTAAAGTGGGTAATTTATTGCAAACAAGTCCACACATTTCTGAATAATTTTCTTTACCAAACTGTAATCTGCATGCATCCCTCCAAATGTTCAATAGTGAGACCTATACTACTTCTTGATTTGACATTCTTCATTGAGCCAAAAGTCACCAAATACTGATGACATTAACAAACCATGTTTTCTGATATCAGGTAAATACCAGAATATTATGAAAATGCAAGTGGGTCACACAAAACACACTGACAGACAGAATGCAGCCTGGGGGGCATGGGTTGAGGACCCCTGTTTCAAATGTTTGTTCACAAGATTCAATGTGCACAAATCATTCAACTAATGGTTTAAAATAATATGACAATCAAAGTGTTACACTTACGATGATTAATAAGTCAATACACACTTGCCTTGTAACAACCCTGATACTGGAGGTTCTTCTCTGAAATGTTGGTACTACTTTATTGAAATCAATGCTACACATAGAAGGCATAAATGAGAAGCACAAGTGCTAACCATTTGGCTGCAATGTTCAGTGCATAATATTAAAATTATTAAAAAATAAGTTATGGGCACATGGTTAGAGGTAGATGACAACAATGGCAGGCTTTGTTACAACAATGAACTTTTGCTCCAAAATACCAGTGACATAATCTAAGTAGCCTATTGATTGAGGATGTAAAAGTGTTATCCTAGATATAGGAACATTACTAATTTTACTTCAAAAATAACTCAGAACATATCTACCCAAAGTGAGTTATGAATGCTCTCTCTCTCTCTCCTCTCAGACCATCAGCACCATCAAGTGGACAAAAAAAAAGTTTTGGGAATAATCTCTTTCCCCACCATCAGGAATATAATTTTACTACATACCTCAAAATTCCCTTATTTATACCTTCACAGAATTAGTTCTCTTGGACAAGCAAAATAATCCCACAAGCTTCTACTGGATAGTATCCACCCATGACAGGTTCTGTACTACTACTATAGCCTCCCCCCCTTTCCATCCTTTCAAAGTGGTTTTTCTGCTTGGTTTTCACGCAAGATTCACAATAAAAGAAACTATAATAGTGACCACATGCAAGTAAGGAGGAAGCAATACTGGTCTTATGTTTCTAACATTCTTGTTAAGGATTGTGAAAAACCATATGAAAACCTGTGACAGGTCTTTTTAAGACATTTTCAATACACAAACTATGCACTGTACAACAAATGTAAATATACTCAGTATTACTTTAAACAAAACACAGAATACACAATACTGAAACAAAAAACTGAGAAATCTAACAGAAGAATGGAGACAATTACATAACTAGGAGCTTCATAATTTGTGATCTATATCCATACTGTTATAGATCTTACATCACAGAAAATGGAAATTCATACAAAATGCTGGTCAGAAACCCTAGATTGAACCACAGATGGGAGGACAACACAAAAATGGATCTTAGACTTCACACTTACCTCAATAACATTAACTACTCTAAGTATCATGAACCTGCTTACAGGTCCAACTTGATACATTAATCACGCAATCATAAACACCAAAGTTTGTGAAGATGGCTGTCTTCTAGGATATAGAACCATGTCTATTTGTATAGGCAGTTTATTTAATTATGATTTCAGTACCTCAGACTATAAACTGTCAAATAACAGGATGGCGGTGAATAATGAATTGGAAAGGATGTGAAAGGAAGCGGTCACGGTCTTTAAGGCACTATCCTGGCATTTTCCTGGAACTGAGAGGGAAAAAAATCAGTCAGGATAGTCAATCTCCAAGTCCAGATTTGAACACGCCACCACCTGAATATGAAACAGGAGTGCAAACCACTTGGCCACAATGTTGAGCACAACACCATCCGGTAGATACTGACTGATGTTTCAGATGACCTTACTGCTTCCATCATCAGAGTCTGTGCTACATCCCAGGAGATGGCAATCTTCACATTTGCCACCACAAAAACTTCAAATCTCAACCAAATCTTATATCTATACATCAAAACTTAATTCAACAAAATGTTGTTATATTTTCTTCATGAAACTCATATAACATGGTTAAGCCACAAATGTTTAAGCTTAAAAATAAATTTAATATTTGATAATAGTTGACTATCCAAAGGTGTGAGTAAGTACAGAAAAATTTCCCTCATACTATTCACAGCATTCATCATATTGCAAAGTACATAAATACAATAAACCTGCTTGTAATAAATATATAATTTATAAGAACAAAATACATCACAAATCATTCACACAAGGTAGTATGAAAAATTACCATCAATTTTAAATTTTCACTAACATGGCAGCTTCTTAACTTACATATTTCTCCTGTAAGACAAACTACATACAGATAATACACTACAAATGATCTTTAATCTGAACATAAAAAACTGCTTATAAACTCAATCACATAATTCAAAGGCATATATATCCAAAGACTTTGTAACTGAATATCAAGATCTTGATTAGGTCTTCAATGATGCTTAATTCTAAAAGCTAAAAGCAGATCCTACCAAAACCACCAACAAATGTAGTCATAAGAGAAACTAGTCATGCCAATTCTAGGACCTTGATAATTCCCTGACTGTTGGCAGCAACCACAACACTTGAGTGCTGCCTCCAACAAACAGCTGAAACAAATTCATTCACATCATCCTCCTGCCTTTCCTTCTCCAGAACACTTCGAACAGCATCAAACTTGAAGCTGAACAACTGTTTGGTGAGACCCTTATAATACACATACAAAGCATTGTTCTCTGAACCACAAGCTACATAGTCACCATCAGTTGCCAAACCCACAAAATTTTTCTCGTTAATGTGACCAACAAATGAACGCAGGCAGTGTGGGTTATTGATGTTCCACATCTTGAGCTGACTATCAGTTGAAGCTGAAACTAACTCCTCCTTATTTAGAAATTTAACATAGGAAACTGCTTTGCGGTGACCTTTAAATATGGAAAGAGCTTCCTTCATATTTCGCAGGTCATAATAATGGACGCAGT
>NW_019059994.1:1019519-1032099 GCF_000696155.1 Zootermopsis nevadensis | reverse complement strand
GCTTCGCCCTGGGTTTAGAACTTCATGAGCTCTGTACCAGAGATGTGGGTGGCATTTGAGTATGTTCACTTTCAACATTTATACCATACGCGACGTATGTAATATGTAGTGTTTTATGGACGCGCGCTGTCTGCGAGTTGTCTTTATGACGTCGAAACCGAGGCACTTTTATTCATTGAAACATCTCGACTGTGTGAACCTGCACTGGACTTTATCAATTCATTGTATTTGTGTGTTGCAGGAATTTATTCATAACTCTGCTGTGGTAATGTAGAATAAAACTAATAAAGTAAATTTTATAATGTGGAATTTCGTATTTATAAGTAAATAAATAAAAAATTAATCTGTGTGTGTTTTCATTACATTTTTAGTGGATGAAAATTGAAATCTAAGAATGTATGGTAGATCTTATTTAAAATGAATTTAGTATTAGCGACTGGAAAATAATGTACTTTTTTAAATGGCTAATAATAGGCATAATCTTAAAAAAAGTTTTTTTATAATTTGTTTATATATATATACGTCGAATGTGACTTTGTATGTGAATGTGGTACATTATTGCTGTGATAACAAATGAGCTTAACATAAAATTCCTGCCAAACCACAGTTTGACAATGTAATTAATTCTTTTGTTGTACACCATATTGCTGTCACTACAACCGTGGAATATTAAAGTGACTGATGCAAATGACAGCGGCCGGGTTTTGGGCACTTGTACTGTCGTGTACCCTCATGAACCAGTCAGCTTCGCAGATGTGGCATACAAAGCTTTCATTTACTTCAAACGTGAAGCAGACACCATTTATACATGTTTCTGTGTCTCTGTGTTGACCGCGTTTGTTTGTGTCAGCCACTTTAGGGTTATATATTCTGTAGTTTTTGTCAAATAATGTGCAGAGATTTATGTACATTGTACCTGTTTCATTTAAATCTTGTCATTATAACCAAGTAAATAAAGCAGTTGTCAAACCTATAGTTCGCGACTGTAATCTTGAGACTTGCAAGGAACGCAGGAAGTCTGAAGCGTTAAAGGCATACGATGTATTTCCTCACACCGCAAGTCTCAAGATTACAGACGCGAACAGTACCTGATATTTCTTAATTCCCTGACCATGAACACGGCAGAGGAAGGTCACGATAAACTACGTACTCTGTAGGAAAGTACTCGTATTTTATTGTTCTTGATTGTGACATTTTTACTCAGCATGCGTACATACCTCACGAACGCTCGAAATCACGACTTGGAATTACGATGATGCAGTTATGCGAGCTTATCGTTTTATATCGAACGAGTATAATTGTATATTCGATATAACATTAATTTGTGTAAGGTCTTCAATTTTATTTATTTTTTAAGTAAAGGTATAACAAATATTCAAAGTAAATAACGCCAAATACTGCCCGAATATGGCGATAATATGCATAGTAATGATAAACAGATGAACACGAGAAAACCATAATCAGCAAAATTGTTTGTCTTGTGTCTGTAGCGTTCGAGAAATCGAATAGAACATCCTGTGCCCCAAACGACCCGTTACTATCCGATAAAACAAAAGATGAATACACAATCTGAAATGTTACGTTTGGGAAGGCTTAAGGTTGTGAAATATACTAATTATTCAGACTAGTTTAATGAATTGCACCACACTCTTAACGGGTTATTTTCACAGCCATTGTTTGGGTTGTGGTATTATATAAATGTGTTGTCTTTAAGACTATGTCCGTCGCCTTCACCGGCATTCAGGAAAGGGCATAGAGCAGCAAAAGGTCAGAATATGGGTGCGTTGTTTAAGTAACCTGAGCCGACAGTGCCACGGTCTCTGGCTACAGTGGGAACGACAGCGTATCAAGGAAGTGCCATATTGGTTTCGTGCACACTAACGATATCATTGTCACGTGTACATAGTAATGTCACGCCAGTTTCCTGAACAGTGACACACAGACCGTGATCCACAGCCCCCCAGGAATCGTAGCTTATGTTTCAATACCAACGGGATCCTAAAAGTGTGTTCTATACTGCGTTCCAGCGTTTTTGGCCGCTGAACTTTGTGAATTGGAACCTCGGAGAGAGTCACTTACCAGAAGTTTGCTGGAATGTATGGCAGCAGGCTAACAGTACACTCCAAATAAAATATCAACACGGTATGTAACACAGGAAGGTCGATTTCACTACACTACACATCACTAGAATATTAACACTGCAGAGAGTATTAGATAATGTTATATTCCTCACAACTCTTCGGTCCTCTTTCAATTCTTCCTCTCCTCACAGACCAAAGCTTCAGCCAGTTAATTGCTTTATATACGATCTATTCGGTAAATAGAATGTAAATTCCACAACAATATTTATTTATACTTGGAGGTAAGTTGCATCTCCTGCCGGATGATCGCACAGTAGAACAGCGATGTCTTTTAGCCTTTTTCCAAAAAGCAATAAGAAGCCATTTAGTTCACTTTCGTGCGTGCACGTCTTAGAATTCTTCTTTTCCTTCCACCAATAACAATGCTAGAAATTCTAAGGTGGAAGCGACACTAGCGTATTTAATTTATTGTTGTACCAAATTTAATGAAATAAGTAACTTATATTAGGAAACTTAAAACGTAAATTCCAGCACCGTAGTAAATATGGACTACCTGCACCTTTATATTAATATTTTCTTTACGAAGTTGGTGGCGACGTAAAACTTTGAGGTTATGCATGGAAGCTTTCGAATATCGGGGACCTGCAGAGAGATTTATGCGCAGAAATGGGAACATTTGAAGAAAAGTAGGTGCATGTCATATTTTTATATCCAGAATGTATCAGTTTATTTCAGTAATGTGAAGAGACAGATAATTCTATATGAAAGCTACTGGTTAGTGATTTGTTTAATTTAATTCTTTTTAGGCACTATGGCTATCGAGCTGCATGCAAGCTCATTGTGCTTTAATCTACCTGTAACTTCGTAAGTCCATTCCTATAAGCTGATCGCAGTAAGCTACAGTAAAAGTAAAATTGGTAAAACAGAGAAGGCTGAGAGATGATTATGAATGTTGATTATAACTAGAGAGGCAGAGCTTTGGAACAAAAAGCGGTTGGTAATGAGATTATGTTGGTAGCACACGTACGCCACTCTGTAGCTGGCTCTCCTTTGAGAAAATACGAAGGCACTGAAATTTAAGAACGACACAGGCATATTTTAATCCCTCAACATTAATCTTTTCTGCAAACCGAAGGGAAAATCTCACAAATTCATACTCCTGCATCCCGTATAATTTTTTTTTTAGCTCAAGGGGAAAATATTTGCTTAAGGAAAAAATAAAACATTTTTCCAATTAACGATCATTATTCGCAAAGCATGTAATTATTTCAGGCCAGTGTTTGGCGTTATTAATAGTATATTTTGACATGTACTGTTGTAAGAATCATTAAAACGGTGTTTACATCCTGAACTTTATAAAAAAACTTTCCTTTCAATAGAAAATAAAATACAAAATATTTACTACCCTTATTCACATTTTCGGATACCGACGTCTTGAATTGGACCATGACAACCTCCATCTGCAATTTGTTCATTTTAACATATGAAACCAATTTCAGTCCTACGTGAGGCGAAATAACTCCTGTACTCATACAGAGTCATTAATTAACCTACAAATAAAGAGATGGATATCTGCAAGTAGACAATAAATAAAATGCCTCGTAGATTTGTCTCAGGGAAACCAAGTACTGTACTCAAACACTGCCAGGTGATTTCACTACCAGTCAGTCACAGTAATGGAGAGTCGGCAACTATCAGTGTAGTAGGAATTGAAGTTTCCACGGCGGCGAGTTTGAAGATGGTTGTCTTCAACAATCAGTGATGCTGCTCTAACATGTCGACCAACCGTGAATCAGAGGTACTCGTCGTCCTGATGACAGAGGCAGTAGGTACCTCTGAAATGCCTGAAAACTTCAAGTCTACACGCATTAACCCGTCGAGCGACGTCCTCCTGTTCAGAGAATCGGGTGACTTTTAAGCCGCTCGACTGGACGTTATTACGAGCAAGCCGATATAATGAGAACCACCTTTTCCGCTTTGCTGTAACAAGACTTTATTAATAAAATAGGATCAGTCTCGTTACGCATATCACAGATGCAGGAGATGAGAGAGCAAACAACTCATGCCAACCGTTTCTCTGCGGTTGGAGCCATCGTTAACGAAAACAGAAATTGTCTGAGCTGATAATCACCATTCATTCATTATTGGACGCATATATGAGCAGAGGAACCTTATTAACTGCGGTTCGATACACGGTCTGTCATTTTGGATTGTTTCTTTTAAGGTCACTTTAACGAAGCTTTGCAGCTAAATAAGTTAGGACTGCATAGCAAGCAACAAACTCTGTGAAAAAGAGTCCTTGCAAAGCTAGTTATAAAATTCCCCGAATTTAATGAAACCTGAATGTCCATTACGTGCTCACAAGATCCTGCCACTGATCCCTTTCCTGTGTCAGACCAATCCAGTCCACACCTCCAAACCCAGTATCTATTAGATTCATTTTAATATTATCCGTCAACTGCGCAAGGTCTTCTGAATGGTCTCTTCCCCTCATGCTGTCCAACCAAAATCTTGCATGTATTTCTCATGTTTCCCATGCACGCTACATGCCCCGCCATATTAATCCTACTTTGGAAGGAACACTTCACATGGGCAGGAAATCTGAAAATTATTCCCGTGAAAGGAATTTTGTTAAGACGGGTGGCGGGTTCTTGTGAACATCGAAATGGACCTTAGAATTTCACAAAAGGCAAAGAATTTCATAAGTTATTTCCGTAAATGATAATTTGTCTAATGGGACCCATCATCCCATTAGCAACAGCCTAGTCTGAACACATCAAGGCCTTCAGCCACGACAAGAAAACCTGTCAGCTTAACAAAATCCTCAGTTATAGTTTATAACGCACCGTTATTCACTTCAAGCTAAGCGTTTCGTACTTGGCAACGGCGTAAAAAGAAAAGCGAGCTTCGAGCAACGACCAGTCCTCAACTTTCTGGCCCGTCCGTCTGTTGGCTGGACCAGAACTCCACTGCAACTCCGATTTATGAGACTCTGAAACTAGCCAAATCATTTTACTACTGTTGGGACTCATTACCAGATTTTAGGTCAAGGGTCTGTCTGTTACAGTGTGTCGTCATGTAGCATCCTCTGACGAGAGGGTCGGTCTGTCTTTTGTCTTCTGTCCTCGTCTTAGTCAGATCTAAACATATAAACATTTTTCAATTGCATATAATATAATCAAAGTTTGCATTACACTACGCACAACAAACACAAGGCTTAGTCATTTAAGCGGTCTTAGGCTTTACAGCCGGCAAGTTTAAGAATCGTATATTTTTGAGAAACTTAATAACAGACGCCAGGTTATACAAATCCAGAAGTTTGGGGTTACAGGGAGGATGGAAACAAAATTGTCCATTCAAGACTGTTGTCTTCTCGGTCTTCTGGAATGAGTGACTCGCCGCCCTGATAATGGAGGCAGAAAGGACCTCTGAAACGTTGGTAAAAGCCTACCAGAATACACGGCTTTAAAACCCAGAAGAACCTCAAATCCTAAAAGGTCTTCTGCGTAACGAATTTGGCTACTCTTGGTGGACCAAAGAATAATGTAAGCCTATCCTAATAATCCAAGAGAAATGTTCAAAATGTTTAATGTTAAACCGACAAAAATATATATTCACCAAGAATGATGCCTGAAAAGTATGAGAACTTTTCCTTTTATCTGCCATTCCAGTTGTTAGCGGTGTTGAGCGTCAGTTTATACTATATTATAAATAAATAAAACGTTTTGGATGATTTCTGTTATTTGCCATCTGTTCGTATATTAAACAGGACAGTTTTAATTTCTACACATTATACGGCTGACAAATACAGAGAATTTCCCAAACTGCTACTTGGTACAGGCCACAGAACAACAAAAAAGTTTTGTTCTTAGAAAGGACACAAGTAGGCCTATTAGTGGTGGCCACCGCGAACAATGCTTAATGGTCAAGGGCGTTGAAGACAGGGGAAAATCGGGGTCATATCTCATTTTTGGCACATACAAAACAAGAGAGTACTGTTACAAGACAACAAAGCAGCAACTCCCAGATGGAAACCGTTTTCCCTGTCCCACGGTTCCTTTTTCAAAGAGAGGACGCAGCAGTAAGCTGTCCTTAGAAAGGGTTGTAAAGTTCGTTAACCTTACTGAGTGGGTGGTGGGTAGGTCATACTAATGGTCACTTGTTCGGTTCATCAGTAGAATTGAGAGAGGGAAGACTTCGTCAAATCTGATACAGTGTCAGACAAACGTTACAAAGATTTAGCGACTCAGACAGAAGACGTCGGTTAGACTTAACTATATGACGTCACGTAGAAGGAACGAATGCAGAATGGGGTAACTTAACATGGAATTATCATCAGATCGTCTCATTGATACTTTACTTATTACACAAAGACTTGGTGTAGCGTAAAAAAATATTTTTTTTTAAAAAATGGAAAATGTTAATGCTCTAAAGACTTCAATGAAATTCATACAGGCATAAGGACGAGTAAGAACATACCTCAGTATGCGGAAAAGACGTCATCAATTTGGTTGATTCTTTACACCAGGGGTCGGCAAACAGTTTTTCTAAAGGGCCAAATAGTAAATATTTTAGGCTCTGCGGGCCAAGAGGCAAACTCGAGGATATTTATATAGGTAAGCCTATAGGTAAGTTGATACAATGTGAAAAATTGAAGAAATAATACGAAAATTAAAAATTAGTAATTGAATTAAGAGTTTATAACATACACCTGATGATGGCTCTATGAAAGCCGAAACATGTCGAGAATGTTCCATATGTAAATCGAGTACTCGATACGGAACAAAAGATAATATTTTAACCATTTAATTATTTTATATTACTTTATTGTGATTGACGGACAATTTTAATATATATATTTTAATAATATTTTTAAATAAAATCACAATATGACGCACCTACAATATCTTATAGGTAAGCCTACTTATGTAACAAGAAAAAACCAAGTTTTAACAAATTTATTGAACAAAATGTAACGTAATAATAAATAGACTACAATTGTTTGAAATACAGCTCTACTAATGAGAAGAATGGAATTGCCTGTTTATGAGATAACATTTCACCAAACTGAGGTTTAAATTCAGTACTCCCTATCATCAAAATTGATTGTAAATGTTCATTCTTTAATGCTGACCTGTATTGAGATTTTACATATTTCATCTTTGAAAATGTCTTTTCACACAGGTAGGCGCTGCCAAATACAGATTTAAATCCCCGAGCATATGATCTTAATTAACCGTATTCATCGCTTGGAAGACATTTATAGAATTCTTTCTCTGAACTACTCAACTCGGCCGTTTCGTTATAGCGCGTACTTTGAGATTTCAAAGAATTTAAATATGTAAAATCCGTTCATAGCTCGCGGGCCGTACAAAAAGAGGCAGCGGGCCGTAGTTTGCCGACCCCTCTTTACACAGAACATTTTTTTTATTCTGAATATTGAAAATATGGTTGATTTAAGAGAGATGCTTATGGCAACGCAAACCCTAAACAGGTTTATAAACTATCTTAATGGCAAAAGAAGGTTTAAACTTTATTTTTGTTTTTAAAAATTCTAGTTTGGCGAATAGGAATTCAAACGGTTTTTTCAAGCCTTGGTAAGAATCGATATAATTCGAACCCCAGACTTATAGGAGATTTGGTCTGAATCCCGCAATTTCTTGGCCATGTGAGAAACTGTGACCGGTGGGAACTGATGCAGTGTCGCCTTCCGTGAGAACGTGGATGCTATCAATACTTCCTGTGTCTGTTCGTACAAAATTCAAGAATCCTCACAAACTGCGTTCCACTTCGGAAGACGCAGCAGCCTATTGTGACAGGGTCACAATTTCACACTGAGGGGTTTCACGCTTTTTAGCAGAAGGTGCAGAGTTCATGTCCGTCCGTCTGCATATTTCATTTACAAAACTACTCGCCGGATTTCGACACAATTTATTATTAGGGACATACACTAAAATTTGTGTTGACATTTTTATTTTGGTCCGCCACGGTGGTCTAGCGGTTAGAACGCTGGCCTTGTAATCCTGGGGTCTCGGGTTCGATTCCCGGCGGTGCCCGAATTTATAACTTGTGTTGGGCAAGGCCGTGGTCTAGGCAACACGGAGTTTTCCTCCGGGGGCTTCCCCGGTTTCTCCGTGGCATCCCAACAATTACTCCATTCACAAACAGAAGAAGGCAATGGCAAACCACCTCTGGATCATCTGCCAAGAACGTATATGAACAGATCCCAGTCCGAGAAAAGGATGGAAAGGCAATGGCAACCCACTTCTGGATCATCTGCCAAGAACGTATATGAACAGGTCCCAGTCCGAGAAAAGGATGGAAGGATCCTGTTCATATGGACCTGTCGTCAGACAGAACACTAAATAATAATAATAAAAAAAGATAGAATAGTAACCCAACGAGTCATCAGACGTCAGATGTTGGCTTGTAGGTGTTTCTGAGGAAAGTTTCGCCTCCATCTTCGGAGTCAAAATACTGAAACCCCCAGATTTTGCGGCGTTACGAACAAAAGGTGCCCCAAAGAACCTCGAATCTCAGAGAGCTGGCGAATCATTCATTACACTCAGTACTTCAGTTAACTGCCGACGTTGAGAATGCATGGAGCACTATCTTCACTCCCCCCCTACGCCTTTATGGCGTTGTGGTTGGATTCGGGGACAACTCTACCCTTGTCTCCGGGATGTAATGGTGGAATCTGCTGTAGAAAAACATCTCGTCGCAACACAAAGAAAAGAATGAAGGTGTTGATTCTATTCATCTCATATCTTTGTGTATGTGTGAAATCCAGTTTAATGAAAATGGCTACCGTACTCGACTTTTTTTTTAAACCATACTTTGTACCTCGACGAGAGAAATATTTAAATGACAGTAGAAACATCTGGAGCGCAATTCCTACCCTGATATAACATTTTAGTACACTAACTTTACAATGCTTAACAAAATGGTTGCATGTAATTCCCCTGTTAATGCTACATAATAGCAACAATTTCGAAGCGTCTGACACAAGAAGAGGCAGTGCTTTTGCTGTTGATAGACTCTCATTGTACAACTTCTCGTGGTCCGCTTTAGTCAGGATTTATATACAATCCACGTCGTGCTGAAGAAACTGGTTATGCAGAAATCTGGATTTGGTGTAAAAATTGAAGTCCCAGGTTCATAAACATCACGCCATGAAAACGTACGGGGAGTAAAGTTACAGTTACTGCGCAGACAGCAAGTACCCCTGAAACGTCGGCAGACTTCTAACAGACAACCCAGAATACAGCCATCTTCAGACTCGTCGCCATTAGAACCTGAATTTCAATGCACGCTGACTTAGAAGTGTCATGTGAGATTTCAGGTTCTCATGATCCAAAGTTCAAACCTCGTTTCTTAGATCGGCCATTCTGATAAGTTCAAAGATAGTAATAGTAATCGACTTTAAAACAGGTCACGACTATTTCATTCCGAATTTTTTCAAATTAATAGCACATCACATATCACATAATTTAAGCGCCTAACAAAGCGTCTGTAATTAGTATTAATTATTAAGAAACTATCTACCCACGCCATAGTATCACTGCTATCCCGTCTACGTCATCAGTAATGCAGCCATCAGGAGCACTAAACAGTTATTCTGCGGTAGAAAGCTCGCCTTCTCGTCCACTTGTCATGTTGACACACACACACGTATCGATTTCACACTGTCGCTCTCGTTGGACATGCGTGTCAAAAGAAAACCAGCTTAGACTCTGCATGACCTTCCCTATTATATTAAAACACGATAACAATGTCTGAAGTGTATGGAAAATTAAAACCAGTTTCTCGCTCACAAAACAAGCTATAATACGGCCCACTTCATTTTAAGAATGGAAAAATACTTCAGCGTTGTTATTTAGTAGAAAGGTTTGTACAAAAAATATATTACACGTCCGTGAAATAGGCATATTTGAAAAGCGAAATGTAAAAGCCACGGCCTCCTGGAGTGTCAACGATTAACCTGCCATCTGGTGTTATTATGCGACACTCCGGACATATTCTCTCCCCCCCTGTCACTAGTTCGGAAGATTATAAAGGGAAGATAATTGTTGCATTGTGGTGATGTGTACCTTTTTCATTATAACACAAACGAAAGAAGCCAGACCACTAAAAATGGGGGAATAAGGGCTAGACCTGACTTCTAGACCAGCTTTCGCCAAGTTAGGTGTATGCCTTAACCCGGAAAAGGAACTGCAGTTTAAATTATTTCATAAACAATTTTATCGGTATTTCCGGAGACGAACACATGATTTAGAAGCCTTAGCCTATAGGCGTATTCGCTACCTTCCGCCAAGAGTCAGAATGACTAAGCTAAGCAGGGGTTTCCAACCTTTTCGAGGCCTGGGACAATATTTATTCTTACTTGTTGACTCATAGACCGCTAGATTATTAATGAAGACAATTTATTGAAACCCAATGGCAATTTATTAAACATGCTACTTTATTATGCTTATGTACTATTGGAAGCAGGCTCACATAAGCCAATTACTTTAATTACCTTTAAGATTGATTCATGACACTGCTTTTGCTTTACTGATCTTTCAGTTTAAAGAGTAATTTCTGTTCTTGTGATTGCGATGAATCGCCCTGATGACGGAGGCAGTATGACCTCTGAAACGTTGGTTAACATCGACCAGACTACACAGCGCAACCCAGAAGACAGATGATGAATCGCCCTGATGACGGAGGCAGTATGACCTCTGAAACGTCGGTAAACATCTACCAGACTGCACAGCGCAACAACCCAGAAGACAGAAATCTTCATACTCACCGCTGTGAAAACCTCAAATCTTACAAAGAAAAATTGAAATTAATGTTAGACTAAGCGACCCGCTGGCCACAGTTTGTTAATCCCTGACATAAACCACGATTTTGTATGTGTAGGCTAAAACTTAAGAGAATCACAAAGCAGTAAGGATTATGACGCAAGTTTTAGACCTACAGTTTACATAAGTTACCGCTAGACCCAGCGAACAACTTTGCGAGCAGGTTAGCTCAAGCGGTAACTCGTCAGATTTGTATTCAAGAGGCGGACGTTAGGGATTTCAGAAGCAGGGCCGACAGTCTTGATTACTGACTGGTCTTCCTAAGTTTTCTCGGTTCCTAAAGGCGACTGCTTAACGCAGTGTTCAGCGATCCTGCTTCATATTCAAATTAACGCCGTCCTGACTGAAGTTCTCGTGGATTTCCCCAGTCCGTCCGGGAAAATGCTGGGACAGAATTTTGTTGTACGTCACGAAAACTTAGTTCTTTATCCTCTCCAAAGCACCGGTCAGACCCAATTATCCTGTCAGTACGCTCTTAATATAAACTATGTATGAGATGATAAAGTTGCGTCATATTGTGATAAATATATATTTGTTTTAAATCTTGTCAGTCTAATCACAATAAAATTCCTATTAAATATTAAAATATTACTATAATAAAGTGATGATATAATGTAAATCGAACATTTCGATAGAGAACGTCATTTATTCTTTTAGAACTGAAACATGTCGTGTAAAAAGTGATGACCTAATATAAATCGAACATTTTGATGAGAACATCATTTAATATATTTTAAATATTTAAATGTTAATTATAGTAATATTTTAATATTTAATAGGAATTTTATTGTGATTAGACTGACAAGATTTAAAACAAATAAAACAAATATAAACTATGTAGTTGGTACAGAGTTGTGGAATAAATAAAGGAATAAACAAATATTATGATGAAGAATATGAATCAGGAGATGATAAACCAACAGTTCACTGACCATAGTTATCAGAAACAAATCACTTGTGTGGTCTGAACAACATAACTTACAACAAAATTTTACTCTTTCGTAGTTTTATTCTCATTTGTCTCATCGTTTCTCTCCTTCATTTTCCCATTCCCTTTTCTGTTTCATTCTCCTCCGTTGTCATTTTCATCTCTTCCTGCTTCCATGTTCTGACCCGGTCAACGACGTACGTACCTCCAGGGTCTATAAGCTTTAGCCGTCTCGCCGCTCTTGTCACTGACTGTGTTCAGGTTTCTACCAAGTGAAGACGCTGGATGCAACCAGCGGGGTGTCGAGCCGAACCACAACAAAACTTAATTCAATTTCGTTACAGTGTGGGAGGTTGAATACATTTAACTGGACGGCGGCAGACAGCAGCCCGAAGTATGCAAGTCGCGTATTCAAAACAGTTTTACCCTTGTTCATTTAGTAGCCATCAGTGAAACACGAAGTAAATTAATAAGTCATAACAGAAATCCTGTCTGACCGGGTACGAGCCTCTGTAAAACAGAATTCTGCAGAAACAATGAAAACATTACATTAAGCTTGTCTCTTTTCTCACGGAAACATACGAGGTGCGATCGGAAGGTTTCAAGACTGCGCGTATAAAAACCCGTACACTTATCTCAGGTATTAAATTCATCCATCACCCTCGAAGTAGTTCCCCTGGGAGTGAACACAACGATCCCAGCGCCGCTGCCAAGCCTGGAAGCAT
>NW_019059994.1:1008182-1019021 GCF_000696155.1 Zootermopsis nevadensis | reverse complement strand
TGGGATCGTTGTGTTCACTCCCAGGGGAACTACTTCGAGGGTGATGGATGAATTTAATACCTGAGATAAGTGTACGGGTTTTTATACGCGCAGTCTGAAAACTTTCCGATCGCACCTCGTATTAAGCTTCTAAAAACTTAAGTGGACTTTATTTGAACAACATTATCGCCAGTGAGCTTGGGCTACAGGCCTATTCGAAAGATAAATGCAGACCTAATCTAACAAACAATTTTCGTTCTCAAACATTTCTGGATGGAGTTTTTTGTAGCCTGGTGTCTAATTACGGTTTTCTGGGCAGGTCATGTCAAACGTTTGTAGTGTCATTTTTCAGGGCCTACAGCAGGCTTAAAGCCTCACTAATTCGCACTTACAGATTAGAGTAGGAAGAAAGGGTGGCCTAAAGCAGTGAAAACCCCGAATTATATGCAGATATTTTCAAGTCTTAGCACATAAGAATAATCAAACTTATTTCTTAACCAGCAACACATGATTACGACACAAATACTCTTCCGTCTCCAGGCAAAGTACCTTGGCCCATTCTGATAGTTCCGATAGAAGAAGCTAATCCCAGTCCCTGGACCAGTCTGCTCAGGGCAAGAATTCACTCTGAAGATTGAGACAGTATGCTTCTCCGAAACGTTGGTGTTTTCCTGCGAATCTGCATGACGTCAAAACCCAGAAGAACAACCTTTTCATCCTTGAACTGAGCTACCCAAAGCTATAATGGCAGCTTAGTGACTTGATCTGTCTTAAAATTGACAGTGGCCAAATTTAAGCTTCGTATGTTCTGTGTTAAGCCCATTTGGGGCCAAGACTAAATTCTATAGTCTGTCTGAGGTGTCTACTATGAAGACAGGATGAGTTTATTTTCCACTTTTACACTGATTTACGTACGATCTTTAAATAGAGCTTCTGTGTTTATCATCATGGTGGGTCATTTATGTTTTCGAGGAACAAATAGATTAAATTATAAAGCAGAAGAAGCTGATGTCTCTCTCCCATTCATTTCCTATCCCTCGTGGCTTCTCGCAACTCCTGTAAGGACAAATTCTAAAGCAAACTTGAATAGCAATGGAGATAAAGCATCTCTCTGTGAAACAATGGATTTCTACCTGAAACAGGCCTACTTCGAAGGTAAACCAATGAGGGACAGGAAATCGTAAAAGTCTTTCGAAATTCAGGACGTACAGAAAATTCCAGTAGCAGAATTTCCCACAGAAGCTTAACGACCAGGAATATTCAGTTTCAGGGTTAGAAGTCGAAGTCATTTAGCTACCCTCTTGGGACAGAGTACTTCAAGGGTCTACTTAAGTCTATTTTGTGGCGGTAGTTTATGCCATTTAGCGGCTGTAAAAGCTCAAATGTGACAGGTTACCTTTTCCCTGCAATAAATTTCTGTGGTCGGTTTGAACACCCGCGACGAGGGACACAGTCAGGGCTAACAGCAGTAGCAACTTTTTAAAAATTCTACTGATTAAGTTAACAATACAACTGGAGTAACCAATTTTGAAATGAGTTATGCGTTGCAAGACTTCAAATCCGCAGAAAAGCTATCAAACATAATCTGAACTGTGTATGATTTGAGGTTTTCACAGCGGTGAGTATGAAGATTTCTGTCTTCTGGGTTGTTGCGCTGTGTAGTCTGGTCGATGTTTCCCAACGTTTCAGAGGTCATACTGCCTCCATCATCAGGGCGATGAGTATGAAGATTTCTGTCTTCTGGGTTGTTGCGCTGTGTAGTCTGGTCGATGTTTCCCAACGTTTCAGAGGTCATACTGCCTCCATCATCAGGGCGATGAGTATGAAGATTTCTGTCTTCTGGGTTGTTGCGCTGTGTAGTCTGGTCGATGTTTCCCAACGTTTCAGAGGTCATACTGCCTCCATCATCAGGGCGATGAGTATGAAGATTTCTGTCTTCTGGGTTGTTGCGCTGTGTAGTCTGGTCGATGTTTCCCAACGTTTCAGAGGTCATACTGCCTCCATCATCAGGGCGATTCATCGCTTCCCTCAGTTGTACTACGGGCACTCTGCTATTATGTCAGTTCGTACCGCTAAGAAAACACAACATTCACCATTACGAAAATCAGTTTGTTAATGCTAACTGAGAACATAATGACTGTTAAAGATGAAAATAGTACGAAACAGGAAGGAATGCAGACTTACAGATTGTCAGGCAGGTGGGACAGATCTGCGCCACTGGGCTTTAAGGGATTGATTACTAAGAACTTCCCGCCAAACAAACTGGCAATTTACTAGTAGTTAATAGATTAAACAGGTACGTTAAAGGATCTACACAAGGTCTTAGCGTTCTTATTTTCTAAGTTCTAAGCACTAGACAAATATAAGCATGTAGAGAGCCTGTTTTTAATCTCTTGAAATGAAATTTCACATGCTTGGTTTGTCATCTGTCATCAGATCTAACATAAATCTAGAATCGTGTCCTTTGTCATAAGATTTTTCCATTTAGAAAAGGATAAGGTGTTATGTATATTATTAAAATTTCGCAGGCTCTAAGCCTACCGAACTGAACGTCAGCTTTGTATGAAATTTACACTGCTGATATGTTAGAAAACAGTACAGAAAAGTTACTTCTTCAGAGCGACTTCCAGACGCACGCAGTTTACAAATCTTTTCCCTCCTTATTTAATTAATTAATCTTATCCGTCTAATCACAATTTAAAATTTAAAATTAAGATAGTTAAAATACCATGTGATGCTCCTTATCGAAACATTCGATTTACATTTGGAACATCACTTTCTCACTACATGTTTCGGTTCTTAGATGAACCATCTTCAGGTGTGTAAAATTACAATTATATAAACTTAAAACTTAATCATAATTTCTTATATGCAACTTTTTTGTAGTTGTTTAACAGTTATTAGTGATGTTCACTTCCAGATTCCATTTTAATATATTTAAAGTTGTTCTATATATGTGCGTCGTGTTCAAATAAACTTTTAGGTTGGTGAACAAAGATGAACCATCTTCAGGTGTGTAAAATTACAATTATATAAACTTAAAACTTAATCATAATTTCTTATATGCAACTTTTTTGTAGTTGTTTATCAGTTATTAGTTTTGTTCACTTCCATGGTATTTTACTTATCTTAATTAAATTTTAAATTGTGATTAGACGGACAAGATTAATTAATTAAATATATATTTTCACAATATGACGCAACTCTATCATCTTAGAAAAAGGATAATTTGCCTGCATTTATTCGGGTTTGGCTCTCAGAGGGCTTTTACGCCACGGATTATTCATTCGGGGTAGACGCACACACACTAAATTCCGGTGTGATGTCCGATTGAATCAGTTTGTGTCTGCTGGTCCATTGAAAACGGCCGTCCACTGGATTTCAACAGTGCTGAGAGCTGTTTCATACACAAACAAGTAGATACAGGCTTCTTAATGATTCATTACTGGCAAGATTGCAAACCACACAGCCTCATCGCAAGAATTTCTGCGGTCCACCGCTGTGGCTTCAAAAAGAGCAAGCAAGTTTAGCCATCATCACTGCAACCGCGTTTAATGTGTTCTCAGAAAGGTACGGGAGAATACAAAAAAAAAGAAATGAGGGATGACCCACGTTTGGTGGGAGGCGTGACCCCTTTTCCCCTCCGGCAAGCACTTCCTCAAACTACCCTCCATTCTCATCGACTCTCGCACACAGTACATAAAACATGCCGGCCCTCCCCTCCACGCACACATGACCCCGCCCACAAGACCTCATTTCAAACAGCAACTCCGCCTTCGATCCCGTTGAGCGGACCAACAGAAACTGAGAACCTCGCGCAAACCTGGCCAATGGCGTGATTCAATTGATCGCAACTGCCGTCTGTTGGTGCTTCTGGGAACTGAGTGTGTGATTGTTTATGATCATTTCCAGTCTGAAAGAGGGGAAGATGGCTGATTGCAATGGGTTTGTAGGGGTAAGAAGAAGAAGAAGAACTACGGAAAAGGACGAACTTGGGAGCGGGGGAGTTGGGGGCACACAAAACTTGAATTCTGATTGTGTAGTTAGACTTAATCAAGTTGAACATCGGGTCGAACAGGGAGCTGTGTAATTTGTATAGAGAACCAACCCGCCCCCACCCTCAACACGGGGAAACACCTTTTCTCCTACCCCTTCCAAGACTAGCTCAGCTCCTAATTAAGATTGTACTCAGAGAGAGGGGAAAACAGCACGAAACCATAAGGGGTGTTTTGAGTACAATTTTTAAATGGCGGGTATGTTAACGGCTGCTGTAGATACGAATGCACCAATCAGATGTGTAAACAGGGTGAAGTGATGGTGAGCTTCCAAGTTTAACCAGGGAATCTGCCGGCCAGTCGAGTGTCCATCTTCCTAGCACAAAGCACGCAAGAATCTGGCAGTGACTTGGTGAACGTGTTGTAAGTTTTCTGCGGAGTGCGTACCATCGTCAATACTGACAGGCATATTGTAAAAACTGGAGACAGATTTTCGTGTGTTTGTAACGTATTGCGTGTAGCAAGAGAACCACGTCCGTGCAATCTCTGCTGTATGAGTGCCGTTTAAAATTTCGTTATTTTATCGTTCGAGAACGACAATATTTAAAAGTCGCTTAACGAATGCTACAAATCGTTACAGGGAAAAAAAAATCGCGGTATTGTGAGAAATCGCTCGTTTTTTTAATGCCCGGAAATAACATAAATGAACAGTTGCATCCGTAGGTTATAACAGTGAGGTCTGTTGTCATTTGGAAACATGTAATTGTGAATTGTACGAAGGAAATGAAGCTTGATGAAAAAATATGTAGCAACTTTAAAAATGTCGAAATCTCTAGTAGTTGTATAGAAACTGTGAAGAACACTTAAGAGACAAGAGTTCAAATAAAATTAAGGTACAGCGAAATCAGTAAATGTTTCGAATAAATAAAGCTACACATTTTATAGCTAATCTTCGAATAAGTGAATTACAAATTTTACGTTATATTTCCGAACTGAACATTCCTTAAAAGCTGTATTTGATATTTATTACATACAGCGAGGGCGAGGTTAGTGATAACACCTGTGCGTCTTGTAGCTGGAAAAACTAACAGAAGTCAGGATATCTGCATTCTTGCACACAGACAGCATTATGATGCAAAACCCACTACTGGGATATTCTTCGTTCTCGCACTTCCTGGATTTCCGGCATCAGCAGTACCCGCTGCCGGTTCGGGGTCCAGCCATAGCAAGTGCGCCGGCATCGCCTTCACCACTGTTCATGTACTCGGCACTCCGACAACAAGCCGTCACTTCCAGAAGCAGCAGCAGTAGCAGCGGAGGAGGAAGCCCCAGTCCACCGACCATGGGCAAATCGTTCACGATAGACGCAATCCTGGGGTTGAGGGACGCTAACAAGTTGGACTGTGCTGCAGGAAAGTGCATGGCAACCGACCTCAGTACCGGGGCGAAGCACCCTGAAGTAGCCACAGTCGAGGCAGTGCTCCGTCATCCGCTGCAGGCCTCGTATGGCGTCAGAAGACCGAGTCAAGGTCAGTTTGTAAGATAAATCAATCCTTGGGTCTGTGGGCTTGGATTTCGCACTGTCGCCATTATTAAAATCCGTCAATAGTTTGAGATTTGAGGTTATCACGGCGGTGTGGATAATGATGCTCTTCTGGGTTGCGTACGTAAGAACCTAAGAGTGTACACGGAGTCACAACCAAGAAGAGAAACGTATGTCTGTCTTTTCGGATGTTACGCCGTGCAGTCTGCCTACTGCATCCATCATCAGGGCGATTAATTTCTTACATCCCACAAGACAGCCAGCCATCTTCATGTCCCCGTGAAAACCTGAAATCTTATCCAGCAGTAAGACCTGAAGTTTGACGACACAGTCAGACAGAAAAATTGGCCAAGTGCAAAATACAGACAAAGAACAAACATTTTTTAAATAAAGAACAAAATTTGGGCCTAGTTGACCTGTGTATATACTTGCTACCTCAGGATTTGTTACTAAAATGTCTAAACATCCCTGCCAAATTAACTCGTACAGACAACAGATTATAGTGTAAGACTTGAGGTTCTCACAGCGGTGAGTATGAAGATTTCTGTCTTCTGGGTTATTGCGCTGTGTAGTCTGGTCGATGTTAACCAACGTTTCAGAGGTCATACTGCCTCCGCCATCAGGGCGATGAGTATGAAGATTTCTGTCTTCTGGGTTGTTGCGTTGTGTAGTCTGGTCGATGTTTACCAACGTTTCAGAGGTCATACTGCCTCCGTCATCAGGACGATTCTTAGTATGAAGATTTCTGTCTTCTGGGTTGTTGCGCTATGTAGTCTGGTAGATATTTACCAACATTTCAGAGGTCATACTGCCTCCGTCATCAGGGCGAGTCATCGCCCTGATGACGGAGGCAGTATGACCTCTGAAACGTTGGTTAACATCGACCAGACTACACAGCGCAATAACCCAGAAGACGGATATCTTCAACAGATTATAGGTTACCGAGCCAAGGGATTTTGTTCAACTGATTAAGCCGATAACATATTGAAAACAACGGACCTATTATGAGGTCGAAAGGGCAATACTAAGAAGGACTTTATTAAGCGAAAACACGCACGCATAAGACCAGACACTGAATAATAAAAACGAAATGAAGTGTTCAGTGCGTAGACCTACCCAGTTTAAATAAAGCCTATAACCTTCGCTAAATATTTTGTGTGTAAAATATAAAATAGCAACACGACTGCTATGCTAAGTATGTCTAGCTTCTAAATTATCCTATATTAAGCCTGTAACATAATATAAGAATAGGCCTGTAACTTATTTAATTTTATAACTTGTAATTCGGCAAAGCAGTCTATCACTTCAGCCATAAATTGCTGTGTAAATTGTTCTGGCCTAAATCAATTTCTATAGTTCCTTTAACCAATAAACGTGACGTAGAAGAACTTTACAAAATTCGTTTTTTGTTTCCAGAACTTTGTAGGTAGTCTATGTAGGACTTACGATCATAATCTGTCATAAAATTCAAAATCCATCGTTCCACTGGCACATCATAGACATATTTAGTCTGTTTTCATGAAACTGAATTAATGTTTTCTGTTAAGTAACACTTCCCATTTAACGCACGCAGGGGAATTGCCCACTAAATTCCGTTGTCCACAAACCCACAGTGTGATAGCAGGCTATTTATTACCCAGACTGCGTCAGTGGTACAGAACCGAAGGCTTGTTCACCGTTGTTAAATATATCCTGCCCGTGCACTGTACAAATTTAATCTTTTATACCGTGTTAAGATGGCTGTCTTCTGGGTTGTTGCGCCGTATAGCCTGGTAGAATTTTACCGACGTTTCAGAGGTGCTTGCTGCCGCCATCATCAGGGCAATGATTACCCTGATGATGGAGGTAGCAAGCACATCTGATGGCGACAGCAAGGACCTCGGAATCATCAATAAATTTCTACCAGACTACAAGTCGTAATATCAGAGTCATCTTTACACTAGTCGCCGTGAGAACCTGAATCTCTCCAAAATACAATACCACGTCAGTCAGGTCTCTGTGAGTCTAGGGACCGTCGTGTTAGATGTGGCAAATTCATACTAATTTAAAGCTATTATCGACTTAAGTTGACAAGATAATGAAGCCGCGCCAAATTATCAATTGCAAACATTGCATCCGCTATAAATGTCTTTCCAACAGGGGGGGAATATCGACTGGCAGGAACGTCATTTAAGTCATTTTAAAGGAGCTTCTTAACAAGAGAAGATGAACTGGCAGATAAGTCAGTTGCGGGCAAGACACATTTTCTACGACCTCAATTTTGGAGCGAAATTTAGACCTAACAGTTCTATCAATCAAGGCGTGTAGCATGGGGGAAATAAGAAATGCGTAAAAAGTTTCGTTGGATAGTCTAGAGGAAAGAGATCACACCAAATATTTAAACATAGGTGCAGAGTGGAATGCATATCAAGACACGGGCCGGTTGTGGGCTCTTGTGAACACGGTGATGAACTCTGGGGTTCCAAAGAAGCTAGCAGGTATCTTCTCTAGCTGATCGCCCTGATGGTCGAGGCAGTAAGCGTCTCTGAAACGTCGGCCAATCCAGAAACAAATATCGAGTGAACCCGACACCTCGCATATGAGGATGTTCTCGTCATCACCAATGACACGGAAATAATTAAGCCATAAGCCTAAGTTCTATATATTTCTATGTAAATTGCATATGTTCATAGAACGTCTTTACAATGAGTGTCATGGCGGCACGGGACGCTGCCTCGGATCAGAGCCCCGAATTTATAACAAATTGCAGTTCTAGTTCGAGCAGTCAATCAGCAAAATTTAAAGTTTTCGGTGCCAGCCCATAGCTCAATCTTCTGAATCCCACACATTTTGTGGATGCTCAGTTTTGACTCAATTAGTGTGGACGTTACATTCCGTGTGGCGCTGCAGTGCCCCATAAATAACTTACATAATTAGCTTTATGTTGCAACAATTCACAAATAGGCTGCATTTCCTTTGCCGCCATTTTGCGAATACGGCACGTTCTACGCGTACTTTGGTTCGGATTTGAGGTTTTCGCGACGGTGAGTCCGAAGATGGCAATCTTCTGGGTTGTAGCGCCGTGTAGTATCGTAGAAGTTTGTCAGAGTTTCAGAGGTCCTTGCTGCCTCCATCATCAGGGCTACAGCCCAGAATACAGCCATCTTTGTATTGCGGTTTGATGGTTTATTTCAGTTTGCGTCGAAGCCGGTTCAGACTTAGTCTTCGTGCTTGTTAGCGCGATTACTAATTCCGTTATTTAACTCGTTGACCTCGATTTGACCTCAGCTCACCACGATCCAAGCCCTCATTTGTACATAAACGTAAGTTCTAATTGTTCTGTGTAAGTAGATTCTTTGCAAATTAGTCAATCCTCCATCCAAGAATCCTACTGACTATCTAAAGATTCATTGTAATGTAAAAATAAAGCTGTCCCTGGTTCTTAAACTAAACACCGCCAAGAAAACGTATGGGAGAGCGATTATATATAGCTCCACGCGTTCTTAATCTTGGTATTAGAAATGCCGTTTTACCCCCGAAGACAGACACTCAGTACTCAGCACTCACTGGACATGAAGCTTGGTGAGCCACAGAGCCGACCTGGACTTCGTAGCGAAGATAAAATCCAGTCCTAAAGGGAATCGAACTCCAGCCAGTAGCTTATTCACTGAATAATACTGAACTGACTTATTCATTTTTCATGTTCAGTGGTAACCACATATACCACCTGCTTTAACAGTCAGTAACGCTGCATTTTGTATTTATGGGTTCGTATGATTCTCAAAGCAAACATGGATTTTTTCCTTAAATATCATTAACGAACTGATCTTTGTAATGGAAAAGACTTTTGATAAAGCGCCCTCTGCCTGGCTGCTGGGCAATGAGTGCAATTAATGTACCGTAACACGGGTCTTTTAGAGTATTATCTTCAAAGATTATTATTATTATTTAGTGTTCTGTCTGACGACAGGTCCATATGAACAGGATCCTTCCATCCTTTTCTCGGACTGGGACCTGTTCATATACGTTCTTGGCAGATGATCCAGAAGTGGTTTGCCATTGCCTTCTTCTGTGTGTGAATGGAGTAATTGTTGGGATGCCACGGAGAAACCGGGGAAGCCCCCGGAGGAAAACTCCGTGTTGCCTAGACCACGGCCTTGCCCAACACAAGTTATAAATTCGGGCACCGCCGGGAATCGAACCCGAGACCCCAGGATTACAAGGCCAGCGTTCTAATCGCTAGACCACCGTGGATGTTAATATGGCTGCAGCGCGAATTTTTAGGTCTTATTTTAAAAATAGCGAAAACCGAATTTTCTGGGTCAGTTTACGGATTGGTTTGGTATCAGTAAACCAATGGGCTACGTAGCGATATATGCCACTTTCCCACAAACCACTACGTGAAATATAATTAGCAGTTACTATTTGAACGACCCAGCAATAATAAAGTGCCATAACAAACTGGCTGATTTGTTGACCTCGAGTTCCCCAGCCTTTCGAATAACAAAGAGAACTGAAACCAACGATTGGTAGACCTACTTTATAACTAAAAATTGTTTTTGATTCTGCAACATGTTTTCATTATTTTGCAAATTAAAATCGCCCCCCCTTGGCCGACGAATAGTTGGCTAGGTTGTAATGAAAAGCTTGTGGTATTTTATGCACAGAACACAGCGAACCGTATTTCAGTTCTGGTCAGTGCATGACTGTTCTAAGTCTACATTGGTAACTATACTGCCCATTTAATTATCAAAACGTACCGTGTTCATTGCCCTCTCTCTGCAGAGTCCGGCAAGACTTCGTTCGACGCTCTGGTCACTTTAATATTATTATTTCGATAGGCAACAAGTTATTCGGTTTATTTTAAGATAAATTAAATAATTTATATTTGTCTTGGGCGGGAATCTTCATGGTACGCAGAATCGCTAATGAAAACGGTGGGGGGGAATTATTTTTGTTTCGGGGGCCACAAACAAGCGATATGTCTGTCACCTTAACCCAGCTCATTCATCTCAAGAAAAAAATATTTCAATTCACGGAACGGTAAATACTGACTTAATGATGAAAAGTTTATTGGACATAAAACGTGTTTAAATTTTTTCTGTATCTTTGATTCACTATTATAAATGTTTACATAGTTGCATTCAAGTTAAGCTCGAGGTGTGTGCAGAAAGGCGTGTGGGTCTTCACGTAAAGCGCCAATTATTATCGTCCAATTCCAACCGAAATTGGAACACGTCGACAAATTTCATTACAACTCACCAACATCAAATGTTATGAAAATCCGTTCAGTGATTCGAATGCTGACAGACAAACATGGCGAAACTAATACGCACATTTTTT
>NW_019059994.1:989378-1001536 GCF_000696155.1 Zootermopsis nevadensis | reverse complement strand
ACGTTTCAAGGAACTGGCTCTCGTCTTCAGGTGATTTCTTGTCGTACTTACAGGCTTATCAGTTGTTGGTGATGATAATGTCAACGACTGGCTTCGAAACCAGGACATTTTTTAATAATATCTAAAAACAGCCAGGCTCCGAAACGTCGAGTTCAATCAAATATATACCTCAGACAATAGGCATTATCAATAATACTCGTATCACCTAACAGTAACTGTGATCAAATCGAGACTGGAGGGGAGGGTCAGATCATGTAGCACGCAAAAGACGTGAGAACTACACAATTTTTGTCTGGAAGTCGGGTGGAAAGAGAGTACTTAGACGAATTAGGCTCAAATGGGAGGATAATATTAATCTTGATAAGTTAAATAGGATATGAAGATGCTTCTTCATCTGGCTCAAGATGGGGTCCATTGGAGGGCTTTTGTAAACACGGTAGTAAACCTTATTGACTCGTTGAGCAACTATTAGCTTCTCAATAAAGACTCTGCTCCATGGAATTAAGTTAGTTTTTCGTAAACTGATATTTGAGTTTCTTTGTCATTAGTAACATCCTTCCACAATCAGAAAGGAATCAGTTTTTACTGTGCGAATATTGTATTCAGTTTTATATATTGTTTTAATAAGGGCAACTGAATGACGTCTGAATAAAATAACGTTTACGTATCTTATTATATTACATATGCTGTGAATTACGTCAAAGGACAGAGATTTGAGATTCTCAGCTGTGAAGGTACCGGTATTTGTCTTCTGGGTTGTAGCCTCGTGTGGACTTGTTAGTACATACTTATGACGTTATAATCTATTACCACTAAAGATTATATCAAATTAGAGAAAGCACTACGTTTTTCGGTCTGCTAGTATTGCAGCACGTGATTTCATAGGTCACATACGTCACAGGGGCTTCTCAAATTTCACGTACTGTAGATACCAATGTTTCGTAGTAACATACTGTCTCCATCTTCGCGTTACAACACCGAAGATTAACATCAATGCTTGAAAGTATGATTCGTGTAAGAAACGAATGAGACGATATTAAAACCTCAAGTGTATTTGTGAAGATATAACAAAAAGACAGACTGCTGGGAGGACTGTCAATGCTATTATAATCGACGCGTATGACGTATTCTGCGAAATTAATGCAATCTATGGGTGGAACCCAAATGTAGCAAGTAATGCACATATATATCGGTCAGGTTTATAAATTAAGTCCATCAAGACGAAACCTCAGAAATACCAAAATGTATAATGTAAATTATGTCGTATAACTGTTTGAAATGAGAGAGCAAATTTATTACACAACGTGGGTAATGCTGTAAGTTAAACATGTGACGGAAATTCAGATACACATTACATTGACTAGAGAACACGCCTGTTGACAGTAAAAGTTCTAATGTTGTGTACTTATGTAAATATAAATAAATAACATGACTCCTGAATACTGTAGTTGAGAGTTTTATTTACACATAATTAAAAAGATATAAACAACACACGAGAGAGAGTGTCTGTGTGTGTTATTTTGCGGCGACATTTAGATTCCAAATAAATCATCGGTGATGAAGGAATACATCTATGTCAAGATA
The DNA here is from genome assembly GCF_000696155.1 of Zootermopsis nevadensis. Next base: position 999,952 of record NW_019059994.1, on the reverse strand, counting down.
TCTTCGGCTGCAAACTTCTTGTTCTTATTCTTCAGATTAGCTCTGCTATAAAAGGGCTAGTCAGATGTACAAGGCCAAAAATTCTAAAGCCGAAGTCAGTCTCCAGAGCTGTGCATACAGCCTTCTTAACATTCCTATCAGAGTTGATTAAAATTACTTCTTACGACTACACCACATTTATTTGTATAAATTTAGCTATGATTTATCGATTTTCAAATACGAGGCCATGTTACACGAGTTTAAGTACATTCCTATCAAAGAATGTGGAACTAACTTCAGATAAAGGATAAATAACACTTATTTTCAAGTTTCCTTACCCCAGAGTAGGTTCAACTTTGCTTTATGTAACTAACAAAGACGAAGCGAGAGCGTATTTTAAAGTTAGAAACGACTAACCACTCTCGTTTCACTGGAGCTTACTATCGATTACGTACCACAAATATCGAAAAGAAGAACAATCGACTCCATCGAGAATCGAAATCAGTAACACATGTAGGTACATGCTTCTAATGCACTTAGGACCGGATACATTTCATCACAGATTAATTAGATCGTTTTGTGGTTTTATTCACCTCGCGTAAACACTAGCACAATTTTTAATATGTTTCAGAAGAATTTACTTTCTTACTGGTGAGGCTAGCAAGAACTATATCTGAGTAATGATAATATTTAATGGTCAACGTACAGGCACACAGTTCCTATAATTTCCACTGGTGCAAATTCCGAGTAATCCCAGACTACAAAGAATACTCCACGCATTTAGAAACAGCTGGTCTCAACAGTTTCTTTTAGTGCAAGACCACGGGTACTCGGAATAAATCCTGAAATACCCGAGTGACAACCAACTTAAAAGTCTATTCGACATCATCGATGCTGAGAAACCCTTAAGAATATCTGAGTTGTTCCCTTCTTGACAGGATATCCAGGCACTTAACCTTCATTTTATTAAACAGATTTTCATGTCAGGTCACAGTACAACTACACAAGGTGTTTACAAATCTTTACCAACCAGAATTTTTTTCCGACTGACAATTTTCCCGCTCAGTGAAAACACACCTAACGACATAAGACAACTGAATATACAACGCTGATACATTTCCTGTTTATAGAGGTTTAAAACAACGGAAATTCTTAGATTTCGCTTAGAATATTGGCATAATTTCCTTCCATCAATATCTTTCAAAATTCCTATTCGGATTCTTTCTGACTCTCTTGCAGAGCAATGTTCAGAATCCAGAAGCTGTGACAGCCCAGTGGATATATGGACCAGGTTAGGGTTCGATTCCAGGCAGGGTTGTAATTTTCTGTACGCCACAACTTCCAGTCAGGCTCAGGGATCCTACCAGCCTTGTATCCAGTAAATAATGGAAGCCTTTGCTCGGGGTTAAGGCAGCCGGAGCGTAAAGCTGGCCACTCACTTCCTTCTAGTGCCAAGGTTAGGAATCTGTTCAGTTTTGCCACCACGTCCCCACAGGCTAGAAAAAATTGTGTTCAAGCATAAGGGCTATTTGGTTGAAAATCGGCACATGTCCTCCTTCTATATTATTATTATTTATAGCTGATAATATAATACGCCTCCTATTAGCTGGTTGTGAGCGTCTCGTATCCTCAGAATTTTAATTTTAAAGTTTTATAATAGGCCGCCTTCTCCTTCCAGCAAGTGGAGAGATCTTCAGCAAGTGAAGTGTTACCTCTTAATTAAACTTCCGACGAACATGCAAAATTTATTAAAATCACAAGTACCGTCATATTGTGATATAATATCATATTTATTATTCGAGTTTTATAGAAGCGAAGGCATCTGGCGATGATAAAAAATAACAATTTGCTTCGCAGGTTCCGTGGTTACCGTGTTATATAGGACACCACAATATCTTCTGAGCTTTCTGTTTTATTCCGTGGTGTTTGGTGGCAAAGTGGCCCAAAGACACTGTTTCCTTGAAACAGTATAAAATTATGAGGTCACTTCCTTAAGGCTGCCTGCTAGTACATCAGCAAGCCAGTGAGGGGTCGAAAAGTCTTGTGGAGGTACAAATTTGGAATGTCTGTCACCGGAGCTGCATTAAAAATTAACACATTTAAACCAAATTTCGAAATTGTCTGGTGTTATTAAAACGCAGATATTTACCTATTTTATTTATTAGATGGTATAGTTGCGTCATATTGTGAAAATATATTTAATTAATTATTCTTGTCCGTCTAATCACAATTTAAAATTTTTAAAATTAAAATTAAAATTAAGATAATTAAAATATCATGTGATGTTCCTATCGAAACATTCGATGTTCTAAATGAACATCGAATGTTTCGATAGGAACATCACATGATATTTTAATTATCTTAATTTTAATTTTAATTTTAAAAATTTTAAATTGTGATTAGACGGACAAGAATAATTAATTAACTATTTTATTTAGTCTTAGTCCACATAGGACCATACTAAACGTCATCTTATGTGAAAAGTTCTATATTTTAAAATTAATTTCATATGATAAGAAAGTGGTAAAATTTTTGAACCCTTTGACGGATTTTCATGAAACAATATATTTTTCTGTGCCAACCCCGAAACTGAAGCGACAATAACTCCACAAATGCCACGTTCTAGCTATTTTGTTTGGCGATATAGATACAAAAAATAAGCAACTTTTCCTAAGGTAGGCCTAATAATCTACATCGTAAAACATGGCGATTTCAAGAAATTTATATTTAGCTTTCAGTTTCATATCTGAGCCAATCGTGTGAATCTTTGCTTAGAGACGGATTTTGAACGTATCTATAAATCCGTTTAAGAAACGATTTTAGTAGGCCTTTATTTATTTATTTAGTGTTCTGTCTGACGACAGGTCCATATGAACAGGATCCTTCCATCCTTTCCTTTTCTCGGACTGGGACCTGTTCATATACGTTCTTGGCAGATGATCCAGAAGTGGTTTGCCATTGCCTTCTTCTGTGTGTGAATGGAGTAATTGTTGGGATGCCAAGGAGAAACCGGGGAAGCCCCCGGAGGAAAACCTCGTGTTGCCTAGACCACGGCCTTGCCCAACACAAGTTACAAATTTGGGCACCGCCGGGAATCGAACCCGAGACCCCATGATTACAAGGCCAGCGTTAGTAGGCCTATACATGAACAATTACAAAGATGGCGCTGGCGTACATTTTGGGGTTACCTTGGATGTATTTAACATATAATTAAAATCTGTAGTAATGGTAACTGCGCCACCTAATGTGTCATTAATTGCACAATAATAAATTTATTACGATAAAGATTGAATAATTTGAAGAAAATATGGCGTAAACTTTATGGTTGGCTCATAGCAACAAATAATCTGCATATTTCACACCATTTTGCATAAGAAATGCATTACCCGAAAGTTAGTCTACATCCTATAATAGTCTATGGACCCTATAACCTACGAACTCCACGACGCACGTTGTTCCTTTGATCAACCACTGATCACCTACTAAAGATAAGAGATTTGAGGTATGATTCCCCGAGAAGTTAGTATTTACCGTAAGTCTACAAGACACCACAGCACAGAAAAAACAATTTCGAAAAATATTTAAACCATTCCCTGCTTCTACAGAACACAAAGTTTCGCAGCATCGTTCACAGGAGTCGTCAGTGGAATCTATATTGATCAATCAAATCCGGTCCACATCTTACTACCGTGAAATCCATTTTAATGTTATCCGTATATTATTTATGTGTTTATTTAAATGGGCTACGATTAGAATATATGCCTGCGGCCGTTGTGAAAATTAAAATATATCTTAATGCGTCAAAATATAAAAACCCGTCCCTTAATAATTTTGGGGGGAAATTGTTATGTAACAGGTCTCTCGTTTTATTTATCGAGCATTAGAGATCCTTGGAGAACCGAAACCATATTCCTAAACCTAAAATAGACTTTAATTATTGTCGCCCTCGCCCCTCAGGCTCTGCAGAAAGTTTTCATATTTGTGGGTTGGGCCACTTTTGGTAACAGTCTTTTATGCATCTCAGCCCAGAAGAGGAGGGAGATAAAAACTTAAAAAGACTAATAATAGAATAAAAGAACCGTCATATATAGACCCTTTATTCAATATTCATCCTCTTCAATTTTTATTACAATAACAGCACACATTTTTATTCTTTCCCCCACTACTAGCATCCTACTCACTGAAATGAGGAAACAATTTTTTACTGGAGCGAAAAGGCACAAGGCGGGGGCAGAATTTATTATGCCGCGGAATCTGCATCCTCAGTCTGTATGCATATTATAAAACGAGCTCACAAACATGAGGCAGTAATGCGAAAACGTTACAGATATTGTTACTCAAGTGTCTCCGGGCCTCACCTCATCTCCCTTCCTTCAGACTCATTTTTATTCTCTACTCTTGCGGTCTTGTTCCAAAAAGATTCAGAAAACTAATAACTTGTACTGAATCAGCTTGCTAATGTGGGAGAAGACGAGCGGGCCTACGTTTTATTTCCAAACCGATTTAAACTGGAGCTCGTTTGTGTCATTTTAAAATTGAAACCAGAGAATACGGTGACGACTTGAGGCCTACGTACGTAATGACTAATTTATTTTGCTAATATTATAATCAATACTCATGCGAATATAATTGAAATTAATCCCTTTTGACACAGAAGACTTAAATTAATGGTTAATTAATTTAACCTGACCTAACCTAACCTTCTTGAGAACCTAATAATTATTTAACCTTACAAGTCGAGAAATTTCATACCGTTTATAGACCCCCCTGGGTACATTGCAGCGTCCGCGACTAGACACTATCCCGAGCCAGAAAAATCCATTTCACATCCTATGTCTCTAAGATACATTTTAATATTATCCTTCGATCTACACCTTTCTCTCCGAATTTCTCTCCTTCACTGAGATTTTCCCACTTATTAGGCTACTTAATGATCTGACACATATTTAAGCGAATAAATATAAATACATTTCTCATATTCAGCCTTTAATGAAACGTGAGATTTCTTTGGCTTAGTTTATACAGTTACTTATAAAGACTACATTTATTAATTCCTTTAAATGCTAGTAGAAGTTTAAAACAATTTGACAAACAAAACTTTTATTCTTCAATAAAACAGATAGGCCTAATTAATTGAAATTTGCATTTTATTTGAATTTTTCGTCATAATAGCAAATATTTCGCATTGTCTTACAGACTCAAGTTCAGTGTAAATAGGCTCACGTATACATTACATTCAGCTACCTTTTCATTGCAGAGTGTTTACACCGCAAAAGATCGAGCTTTGCATTTAACTGTTCGTATTTGCAACCACATGCTGGCTAATTCCCTAATTCCCGCTTCCACGGTTCATCATCCCCTAGACTGGAGAAATAGGCGCTTCACTCTCATGTCTCCCAGACCAGGACACACATTCACCCTCAACCACCCTTATCCAATGCAGAGAATAAAAGCCAACAAGCTACAAAGCCAATATTGTCATGAAGCTCCTCCAACCCCTGCATCACCAACTACCCTTATAATATACGTTTCAGCAGATCTAACAAGGTGGATATTTATTAGACTAAAGTATCAGTAACGGGTGAAAAGGGACGGAAGATGATAATACTGTCTACGGAGTGGGGCTGGCGTCTGGTTCTGTATAAATGTAACAGGGAACCAACTGCAGAAAACCAAAATGCGTAAACCTTAACTACATGAACTCCGCAACAATATAAACACTGCGTTCGTTTAAATATTATCCTCCCGTTTGCGCCTGTGGACTCTTCCTTCCAGTCTTCAAAATCGAAATTTTGTGTGCATTTCTCATCTCTCTCCCATCGTTTCAACATTACGTGGTGAAGAATACAAATTACGTAGTTCGTCAATATTAAGTAGTCTCCAGTCTCTCATTTCGTCCTTTTTAGGTACAAATATCATCAGCACCCCCGTTCTCTGGAAGCCCTCAACCTGTGGTCTTCCCTTAAAACTAGAGACCAAGTTCTACACCCATAAAAACAACAGGGGTATATAATAATACCATAATTTTTTAATTAGATTCAGTAGGCTATATAACAAAACATTTCGTAAGAAAAACTGGATTAAAATTATTATAATCATTACCATTATTCATTCATTAATTTAGAGAAGTCACCAAATATTATTACGGGGATTAAATCAGACAGGATTTGACAGCAATGAACCTACGAATCCCATTAGATACAGAAAATTAGTAATGAAATGATTAGGAAATTAATCAAGTTTCATAAAATTCCTACCATTTACCATAAAGACAACCTTATATATACCACATTCTTTAACATTCAGTAATGCCGAATTTGTTCACACAGTGTATTTATAGGTTTCGTGTGATTCTCAGAATGAATGGCGATTTATATCCTTAAACAGGGTTAACCAGCTGATCTTCGTAACATCGCCTCGGTATGAAGTGGATGTTCATAGACGAACTTCGTGTTTCAGAGGGTGAAAAGCCCGGGAAACATAATGAAAATCCTATTTTCCTTACACAGGAACACGTGTGGCGTTAAAGGAGGAAAGGTGGTTCAAAAACAAACGTAAAATCTTGATATATTTATTTGAATTTTTTGATATTAATTTCGTCCTAAAGAGCCAGAGACAAACGAAACGAACTTCGAAAATGAAAAACATTTTCTATTCCGGTCGGTAAGTTCAAATAGCCAACATTTCTGCACTACAAATCCCAGAAACTGCTGCATCGGGGTGGCAGGAAAGCGACGTTGGTAGAGGCGTGTGGAGGGGGGCGTCGGTCCATACAGTAGAACGAGGGGGAGGGGGGGCACACAAAGCAGAGCCTCGCCCGCTTCGTCTCTTTTGATTCCTGCTATTAATTGAAATGCCTCACATTCCACGTATACAACGAGTGAGAGAGAGAGAGGGGGGGGAGTGCACACGGCGCAGCGAGCGGTGACGGCGACGCGTATCGCACGCGCATGCGTGTTTATTATGAAGTGCACAATACGAAAGGTAATGTATAAAAATGTTTTACACCCAAGAGTTTTCTTTAACTTGAGAGAGATTTCTGCACGCCGTATTCAAAATGGACAGCAACAACTGTTTTCTGGGGTTTTACGCCGTGGTCGATTGGCCTGATGATGGTGGCAGCAAGGACCACCGAAACGTCCATAAACTTCTACCAGACTTAACGGGGCAACATCCCAGAGGACAGGAGTCTTCATACTCGCCGCATGAGAACTCAAAAGTCCAAAATCTCCAGCAATTAAAAAGGTTTCTTTTATGTTGCAATTAGTGTAAAGTCATCTGAAATTCTATAGCTAATGATTTATTTAGTGTATCTTCATCTCTCATCCTCTTTAGACATTTCCTATCTCTCTTTCTCACCTGCATTTCCTTCCTTCGTGCAATCCCCTCTCAAATACTTTCCGTCTCAATTGGTCTATTCAAAGAGTTATAATGGGTTGTTGAATGTGTATTTGTTATAGGATAAACAATCTTGATTAGCTTTAAAAAAAGTGGCTAAAACTATTTATCTGATCATACCGTGTTTACTTTTAAACCTTTCCACTGATATTATAAAGTATAGAGAGGTAAATAATTAAATATTTCATTTCAAATTTGTATTGTGATATTTTAGTCCAGTCTAATATAGAACTGAAGCGTGTATTTCATTCTCCTTTCAATTATCCTTCTAGCAACACGTTCACCTTTCTCTGGCGGTACATTTAGCCGCGCTCTCAACCCAAACTGGGCTTGAAACAGAGCTGGATGGTGTATTGGAATTACGGGTTGCGGCGGATTATTGTGGGCAATGTCTCCGGCTAACAAACGAATCTGCTACTAATATGCAGTAATTGTGGCTGTGCATTGCGTGGTGAACCACAGAGAGTTTAGAACAGAAGGGGTTCAGTTCAGATGGCATATTAAGCGTTCAAAGTTATATCAAACATTAAACCCTACAGCGTTCCAGCGTAACCAGGCAAAAATTGTACAAGGCAGTGAAAATCATGTGGCCTACAGGAAACCCCAACAAGTTAGTGGATTGTTTACGATTTCAAAGAGTATGAATAGCATGAAACCTATTCAGAGTACAAACAAACATAAATACAAAAAGGTAGGAGTAACGGCGAAATTCTGACCGCTACGCCAGGTAATAGTTCGGAAATTATTATTTCCGAACTTTTACGTGCATGTACTTCGAAATAATCCTAGGCGCAAATGCGAATAAAATATTCAAATTAATCTTTGGTAAATAATTCAGAATTGTGTAGATTTGACTCATCCGAAGATTGCCGTCTTCTGGATTGTTGCGCCGTGTAGTATGGTAGATTTCCACCAAAATTTCAGAGGTCATGCTGCCTCCGTCATCTAAGTACGTCTTCACACGCTTTCTGTATATTTCTTTAGCCGCCATTTTAGTTATAAATTCTAATTACCTTTCGTTTAAGTAAACCTATGGAATGTATTTGCAGGGTCCAGTCCGAACGCGAATGGACGTGCGTCCGTAGAAATAATCCGCCTGACGAGTACTGCCACCCGCGGCACACCCTCAATTCTCAAAGACACACGACGGCACACCACAGAATTTCGCCTCATTAAAACGGAGTACGAAACATGTATCTACATACAAACCTTTGCCTTAACGAATGCATTTGTATAAGAAACAAAACACAGCAGATGAGGCATTGCCCTATTCTAACTACAAAATGTGAATGCACACTTCCTTATAAAAATTCGCGGCACAGCGGATGAGGAAAAGTTATCTAGACTGATGCTGACCAATGTTTCCTCTAGTTCTTTGTTGTTTCCAAATAAATTGCTGCTATTTGTTACGTCCTCCATTGGGAATGGCGAAAAAATCGAGGCAGTATTGGATAAATTGCGTAATATGTAGGCCTGTAGACCTTACTCCTTTGATGCGGTATTCATTCAAGTCCTGAAACGTGCCTTCAATATATATTATTGAATTAAATTGTCTTGAGAAACATATCTAAACCTCTGATGTAATACTAAGAAACAAATTACGACGTGTTTGAACAATCGAAGTAAGGAGGGTTAATTAACGGCACTGGATATAAATTTATATTCTTTTAGTAATGTCGCGTCTGTTCCGAATAAAAAATGTAACGCCAATTTCCGGAGACAAATAAATGGAATATAGCCTATATTCTCCGTTAACTACATAATAGTTGTTAAATATGCAGTTTAGAAAAAAAAAACTGCTGTACAAGACGCAATCTTAAAAATGAAACTCTAGGGCAGTCTAGCACGTTGGTATTACTGGTGGTAAGACGGGGTCTGCGATCAGCGGAAGTCGAGTTAGCCAGTCGATTTTGTGCTGGTGCTTTTGGAAGGAATCTGCCTCTACTTGACGTGAAGATATTTTCACATTTATAAAGAAATTTTACTTTTAATACGCTTCAGTTCAACACAAATAAGGTTTACTCCGTAGGATTTGAGGTTATCACGGCGATGATGGAGGCAGCAAGGACCTCTGAAACGTCGGTAAACATCGACCAGACTACACAGCGCAACAACCCAGAAGACAGAAATCTTCGGATGAGTCAAATCTACACAAATGCCCATTACAATCCAAGAGGTTTGAGAAGTGTCCGGGTTCTATTCAATGACAGGTACAGAGTGTCCCAAAAAGAAGTATACAAAAATTCTATGAATGAAATAAATAAAGGTATTTTTATAAATTAAACCGTTACATACGTAAGCATTGGTGCTTGGTGAATTAGCGAATGTAGTTCAGGGGTTCACAATGACCACCGTTAGCTTCGTGACACAGTTGACAGCGGTGAACAACTGACTGACAGATAACAAGGTAACTACTCCGTATTATAATGTGTACACATCTTTTTCTATCATCCTGTATGATAGAATTTATTAACGAGAAGCTTGGTAGCGCCTGTAGGATAGCCAAAGGAACATTCAGCCGAAGACGCAAGCGGAACGAGACGCAGAAGAGATCACGGAAAGAAATATCGCAGAACTGGAAGAACGAGGGAACGCAGTGGCAAGTTATATCAGAACAAAGAAAAAGAACACGTGAGGGAATATAAGGTTTGAATTAACCCCGCAAAAAGGAAGAAGAGGAGGGGCTAAGGCAGGCAGCGCTTTATCTGCTAAAACTTTTAAATTGCATTCCCTTTCGTCGTCTTGCTCTTTATATACGACTCAACTTCAGTCGCAATTCCACTGGAACCTTTTGTTTCTGCTAGCTGCTGGGACGACAACCCCGAGACACGTCAACATGAAGTCAGCGCAGAGACGGAATCACGTCGTGAAGACGATGGCCATCTTCAGGGTCGTCTGGTAGAACAACCCAGAAGACAGCCATCTTGAGACTCAAAGCCGTGAAGACCTCATATCCTGAAGATTTCTGTCTTCCCGGTTGTTGCGCTGTGTAGTCTGGTCGATGTTAACCAACGTTTCAGAGGTCATACTGCCTCCATCATCAGGGCGATGAGTATGAAGGTTTCTGTCTTCCCGGTTGTTGCGCTGTGTAGTCTGGTCGATGTTTACCAACGTTTCAGAGGTCATACTGCCTCCGTCATCAGAGTATGAAGATTTCTGTCTTCTGGGTTGTTGCGCTGTGTAGTCTGGTCGATGTT
>NW_019059994.1:926219-986803 GCF_000696155.1 Zootermopsis nevadensis | reverse complement strand
CTGATGACGGAGGCAGTATGACCTCTGAAACGTTGGTAAACATCTACCAGACTGCACAGCCCAACAACCCAGAAGACAGAAATCTTCATAATTTTACCTGTTGTATTATTTTGGTTTGAAACTTGGGTTTCTCACCTCAAATTAACTGGCTGAGTGTGTGCTGAAGAAAAAGTTTAGACCAAAAAAAAAGAAAAAAGAAAAAGGGAACTATGAGGAGGTTAGAAAATGCACATTAAAAGCTTCAAATTTTGTATTCACTAAATATTGAAGAGGACAAGGGAGTGGGACATGAAGCGCATGTCGGAGAGTTCAGAAATACATAAAAATTTTAATGGAAAACTCTGAAATAATAGACCGGCTAGAAGACCTAGGCGTAAACTCAATAAAACTGATCTTTAAAAATGTGGTGGGACGATGAGGACTCAACTCAGAATATGGAACAACGGCAAACTCCTGTGAACGCAGTAATAAATCTTCGTGTTTGATAAAAGACGGGCAATGTATTGACTAGACTAGCGATTATTAATTAGCGTTTCTACTAAAACCCTACTCCTTGAAATTAGTTAGTAATGCAAATAAATTTTACAAAAAATAATTACAAATTCTTCAAATGTTATATTCTGGTTTCCAAAATGAAAGCAAAATCTTCTTCAAATCTATTCTGATTTAACAATGAACTATGACTTTAATATGAGTGTACTACGTTTTTAATCGACTTTTAAACCCTTTGTGTACGTAAAGGATGTAGACTAAATATCTGTAGCAGGTAAAACAAATCCCACAATCGAGATCAAAAGATGCCAAAACCTTGGCAAATTGATAATCCCTGGTCAAGTTTTGAAAAGAGGATTACAACTCGTTACATGAGTAACACTGCTCTCGCTTATTGAAAGTGTGGAACTGCGTTTCGAGAAAAAACAGCACAAGTTCACGTTTTATGTAACGTTGTAGTATGATTACTTCAAATAAAACTGCTCTTAAAATCTGAACGTAAATTGTACAGAAAAAGCTACAGACTGGTAAATGAGAATTCGAAAGCAAATACAGCATAACAGTTGAACTGCTTAGTTTAATGGAAAACATATGTTATTCTCGTTACATAAAGCAGTGAGTGGCAAAATAGTGGCTCAAATAAAACATTCGGCTAGCTGATATTATTTAAATTAAAATTAAATTATTTGGTTATTCCGTCAAATCACAATGTATTTAAAATAAGATAATTAAAATATCATTCTGTGTTCCATATCGAATAATCGATTTACAATTGGAACAGTTACAACATGATACTGTTTTATTAAACCATCATAAAAATTGTAAAAAATTGTAATTGAGTTTTAAATTTAATATAATTTTACACCTGATGATGGTTTAATAAAACCGAAACATGTTGTAACTGTTCCAATTGTAAATCGATTATTCGATATGGAACACAGAATGATATTTTAATTATCTTATTTTAAATACATTGTGATTTGACGGAATAACCAAATAATTTAATTTTAAATTAATAAATCACAATATGACGCAACTACACTATTTTATGATATTATTTAACTCAACACAAGATGTAACTTCAATACTCAAGACTTGGCCTTTAGGCAAAGGATTTGTCCACGATTATAAAAATGACAGGCGGCAGTGATGTTGCGAATGCAAATTCAATGAATTAATCACGGAGTACTGGATGGAAAACAACACGAAAAGCATATGACACGTAAGTGCGTATATACGTAATATAATATGTATTTTTCCTTTCCAGTCCCTACTTGCTCAATAACATCACCCTGTCATTTCTCAGTCTGCGCTCTGTAACCTTATCACCTGGCACAGCGCCATTAAAATCCACAAACTTATCAAAAATGTGTTTAGTGGACGGATACACAGGCGTGATATCTTAAACCTATTTCATGAGGAAGCAATCGAGGTCAATGGTACTTTCGTCAGCTTTATCTATTGAGCCATTACAAAACGTATAAAGCCAATTCGCTTGCTAGAAACGATATGTATCGTTGTGGCACGCATCTGTGACGTAATGACGCTTGGCCTGTCATACAACAGTGGAGTGATTTTAATCACAGCCACATATGTCGACGACCATGCGTGTTCCACACAGGATCAATCAAAAGTTGCCATAGCACCGCCTGAACAGAATGAACAGCGTCGACAAGCCACTGGGATATGAACTAGCCACTTCACTTTCAAGACTTTGGAAGGCTGTGGCAAAGGAAGAATTCGAAATTTATTTGAAACTAAGAGCCGACGAACAAAACATCGAGTTTTAATTGCTGGTGTATTCTGTCCACAAATTATTCACTTCGCATTTTATTTTTGTTTCGTTTGTGTTCATGTTGGACGGAATATCTAATTCGATGTATTTATTTTAAGACAACCACACCAACCGTCACAACATCGCACGCAACAAGGACACGGAAGGACTTCGCTGCCAGCCACCAGCAGAGCGTTGCTACGCTGCAAGATCTGAGCTGTTTTCACTCGCGAGGACATCGCAGTTCGTGTCGCACGATTCTGATGTGACTGTTGAAGAATGAAGTAGCGAAGGCCCGTCACTACATAAACGTAAGCACTTATTTAAAAAAACAATATTTTAAAATATCACAATATATGTCGCCATATTACTAGGTTATTTATTAACATAAAAATGTTTTAACATAATCTGCAAGTACGTTTGCAATTTATTCCTGGAAAAAACTGGCTTGCCTGCTACCAGTGGTTCGTTTATTGTCGACATCAAACGTAAAGCTAAATATAAATATCTTGTTGCAGTTACCATATTTCATACCATACAAAACACACACACACATACTTGGCAGGGTTTACGTAATTTTGATAGAGGCTCTATCTATTAGGACATAAAATATCCTGAACCTACATTTAATAGCTTTCACCTCGGAAAAATGTCTTTCATCTTAATATTGACGGTCCGTCGGTTGGTTCACAATTCATTCCTGTCGCATGCACACTACAAGCGTATAAGCTTATTTATCTTTATAAAACAAAGAAAGTCAACTAAAACGTATGAAATTCTACGGAAAGACGAAAAAGTGTGCCAGCAAACACACACACACACACCTAACATTACCTTAGTTAACCTAGCTAAACCTAACCTAACCTAACCTAACCTAACCAAACCTAACTCAACCTAACTCAACCTAAGCCAATGTAACTTATACCAATCAAACATAAACGAATCCAAAATGACCGACCTGCATAGGATAAGACCGACCGCTACTTTAGGACTTCCACATAACCTTCTAGGACTTCTACAGCACTTCTCCAGGATTTCTCCAGTACTTCTCCATGAGCAATGAAATTCCGCATAAACTATCTAGAACTTATCGAGAATTTCTCCAGTATTTCTCCAGTAATTCTCCATGAGCAATGAAATTCCGCATAAACTATCTAGGACTTATCCAGAATTTCTCCAGGATTTCTCCAGTACTTCTCCATGAGCAATGAATTCCGCATAAACTATCTAGGACTTATCCAGAATTTCTCCAGGACTTCTCCAGCACTTCTCCAAGACGTCCCAACGACCACATGATGAACACGCTAGTAATTCTCCAGGACAATCTTACCCATCGTAAAACAAGACAAACTCATCTAACCTAACCTAAGCAACCTAACCTAACCTTAGTTAACCTAGCTAAACCTAACCTAACCTTACCGCACCGCATCGAAAATGAAGCATGTTGCGGCAGAAAAACCGCTCGTGCGCGCATGATCTAAGGATTGAACCCAAAGCCGACCGCCTCTATGATCCAACGTGCAAAGGCAACCCAGCAACATAATCAATATTTCATGTACAAAAACTTCGTACCATCATTTTGAAACAAACTTCTGATCCTTCTATACTGTATAAAGTGGCTATGTCTATCCATCATCATCAGCTAACCTCTCAATTATTTCTCGCCCCGTTGTTATACAATATTCCGCTATTCGCTCATTATGACATTAACCTCTAAGGGACGTTAGCTTTTTATATTTAGCTTCACTAAAGGGCTCTCCTGAAAAAAATTCCATTGATGTTATGTATGCAATATAAGCTCCGTTAGCGTTCAGTGATATGTTTAACTGGCTGCAAGAATGACATAAAGCACGGCGTGGTTCTGTATAAATAATAATAAAAACGACGTTAATACTTTATATTCAACTGCAATCTATATATTATCTGGCCTTTTAATCTTTACTGAATATAGCAATGTCGTCAAATATAAACAAATATTCACAGGTATGAAAATGGTATTAAAACTAGAACAAAAACATGAAAATATGTCACGCAGTTATCGAAGTATAAAAGATTGATCATCCAAAACTGATATAAATGGAAAGGAAAAAATCCGAATCTAAAGGGAATAGTTTTCGGAATTAATATTGCTTCCAGCGAATTACCGGTTATATAGAATAAGAAAAATATATAAACCAAATAAGACCTAAGCATAGATGGGGGAATATTAAATGGGTTTGGAGGGTGTAAATTTGATTTACTTTACTCAAAATAGGGACCAGTGGCTGGCTTTTCTAAACACGGTAACGAACCATGGATTCCCATAAAAATTTGTGAATTTCTCGACTAGCTGAGCCTTCTATAAAAGGATTACTTATTGGAGTGAGTTAATTAGCTATTTTGGTGCAGATAACATCGGATGGGAATTAATGAAGTTTCATGAAACCTGAAGGAGGAGACTGATTTTGCTTTCCACCCAAGCAATGTCTCACAACAAATCGATTTTCAACAATTGTAAACTGAATTATACAAGTGCTTCTGACTGTAATGTGAAATGCTAACGTATTTCCGATAGAAATGAAAATTTTCCTGTACTAGATCTCAACTTAAACGCCGTTACTTTCAGCTCATAAAGAAATTCGGTGCTTGTAAGGATCCTGAATACTTAACACCGTGTTCACAGAAATCTGCCATTGCCCCATGTCCTGAGTCACTTAATTTCACTTCACACTTGCACAACCTCTTTCTCAAAGATCATTTTCAAGTCATACACACGTTTACAGTTAAATCTTCTAAGTCGCCCTTTCTCGGAGTTTCCCGAACAAACTTTTACAAGCATTTCTATTTCCCTCACGAGTGCATTTCTTGCGCTTATTATAATTTAGTCACTTTACATACGTCAAGTAAAGAGTACAAATTATTAATTATTCGATTTTCTCATCCTTCAGTCACTTCCTATTTTTTTATTCAAATATTTTCATATTCTCTTTGTTATCAGTCATCATTTTATCATAAGTAAATGGCATAATTAATGGATAAATTTTAACACGAATATTTAAAATGAACTCAAAGAACTACGACATGAATAAAATGTATTAAAATCCACGATTTTGAAGCGTGGGCTGGTAGAATAAGTGGCCACATTTTGACTAATATTTTATTCATAAACATACAACCTAATTCCTTCTTGCACCAAACGCTGAGTATTTTTTTCAAATAAGAGAACACCGACAAAGTAGAAAACGGGCGAGCTTAAAAACCATTATAACATTCGGGAGCCTATATAGAGCATAGTTTGTACGGACCACAATCCACTTCCAGCCCTTCCAGCGGGGGATGAGCAGCTTAACCCCCACCCCATCTCCTTCGCCGGGGTGGAATCAAAACGCAACAATGATGTCCACCGGTGATTAACATTGCGACAAAACGCCGATAAAAAGAAGAGTTGGGGGAGGGGGGGGGCAAAAGGAAGCGCGGGCGAGAGGAATGTAATCAATTGTAAACAAAGGGACGAGAAAATTGAGGGAGAAATCGAGGACACGGAATTGCACGTGCAATCGTCACAGAGTGGAAGGAGCCTCGATCATATTAAGATCGAAAGTGGGAAGATGTTGGCTGCTGTACCTTTAAATACGCCTACTACACATGCAGAATGTCCCAAAAAGATGTATACACACTTTCAGTGGATAAAATAAACACATTTAATAAACTAAATCATTACATACGTCGGCATTGGCTCTCGGTAAATTAGCGACTATAGTGTAGATGTACTAAATGACCACCGTCAGTTTCGTGGCGAGTGAATATAGGCTATTCCATCTAAGATGAGAGGCGGTCAAAACAAATTCCCCCCTCCTCCCGCTCCTTTTGAAACACGTGGTAGCAATGTTACTGTCTTCTGGGTTGTTGCGCTGTGTAGTCTGGTCGATGTTTACCAACGTTTCAGAGGTTATACTGCCTCCGTCATCAGGGCGATTCATCTACACAGCGCAACAACCCAGAAGACAGAAATCTTCATACTCACCACTGTGAAAACCTCAAATATTACATATGCTACTATCTTTCTGGTACTTTCTCTATTACTGTAATGCTCTATGCCTACTACATTAAAATATAATTTAACTTTACATTATGCACACCAGTCACCAGTCTTCGCGAAGAAACAAACTCTTACTTGATAACTGTAACTTCACATAAATTACAGAACTCACGAAAGAATGTTTTCCTCGTTGGCAGTCCGTCAACTGGCTGTTCGACGCGCTGTTCCAATAAATATGCTCCCATCCCAAATCGTTTGCACAGAAAGAACTTAAGCACCATGCATAACTGCAACATTTAACACTATTTATGTAATAAATTCTTACGAAAATAACGCTCCAAACCGTTATCGCTGCAAAAGAATAATATAATTGCTATTGCATTCTTTTTTTAAAAAAGAACAGTGATATTAAATGACACCGGATGAAGGACGAGGTTAGGAAACGGTAAGAGACTTTGTTTACATCGCCTCTCATCTTACCTGGAACGCAGTATAGTTAGTTAGTTAGTTTGGACGGAATTCACGGACTGTGGTCCACTAGTAAACAAACACCGTAGGTCTTAATGCCTCTGAGAGCAACAGAAACTACAGCATTGAATGTTCTAGCGAAAGAAACTGAGGCACTGAATGTAGAAAGAGCATAAATACCCATACAAACCATTTGCTCGATCTACATTCGCCAAAATAACGCAGATGATCTTGGCACCCCTGTTCCACATTGTAACTATAAAATCTAACATCAGGTTTATGAAAGTCTACAAGAAAAATGGCTTCTCATTCCTATAACCCCCCCCTCCCCCCCCACAAACACACACATGAATCTTTCCTCTTTCTGCCCCCTCTCTTCTTACACAAGCATTTCCTCGTCTATCCCCCACTCTATATATATATGATCACAGGCATTCTTTCCACCCTCCTTCCAGCCGTCCCTCTGTGCTAACATGTCAGAGTGAAGCCAAAATGAGCTAATGAAAATGATTGGTCCCATTCTCTTGCTTTCTGATATCATCCCGCCCCTGTGCATCAAGCTACCACTTCTACCGCCGTGTGTGGTGTACTGTCTATACAGACAGGCGCACTCATACTCGTGTAATGCGGTTCTCAACGCGTCTGTTAGCGCAAGGGCAGAAAATCGTCTCTCAGACTTGGCTATCGGCTACTGAACATGTGACTCGTCTCAGCACTGCAATTCCAAGGAGGCAGAAAGGTCCTAAGTATTCCTGAACGTTCAGCTTCTAATTCCGACCGCCTTTACTGCCTGGGAGAGTCTCAGTTCCATTCACAAACCCGAACGCTAAAAACGGGAATCGAATAATACCCACGACATGAGCAAATCTGAGTACAGTTCATAAGAACACGTGTAACGTCTCTTTAGATCAGCCATCGCCATCCATAATAGGTAAAATCCGGTAAGCAGTACAAGGTTTGAAGCTCCTCATTAAGTAATTCTCTCCAGTCTCCACCCTTAACGGAACATGATCATTCCAAATTTATTTTCGTAAATGCCTGGAAGGTCACTGAACTATCAGGTCGTCGGGTGTTAGGGATGGTTGTAAAACCCGTTTTAAGACCACAAAGGACAGGTTTACAGGGGATTATCTCTACCGCAATGCTTGCTGACAGGACATCCCACTGGGAAGCCATAAATACTGAAAGCCTGTATTGAATACCGAAGTTGCTGCAATGCGATGAGACATGAAGGCTTGTGAATTGTGGGACCAATGAATGCAGACAGCAACTGCACCCAACAACCCTCAAAGCGACCACACAAGATAAGATCGCGAAGCAATTACTACCTGTAACCGCTGCTAACACTATTTTATATTATGACGATAAACCCTAACCTCAAGAACCGTAAAATCAGACAATTTTAAGCGAACTTAACAGTAAGTTTACTTCTACGAAACAAATAAATTATGTCATAATAGGCATATTCTTGTTGTGTAGAATGTCAATAAATATTACAGTTATTCATATGAATTCGTTTGGAGCGAAACATTGCCAAAAATGGGCAGTAGGTATTTAAATAAACGAAGGTTAACGCATCATACAGAATAGGAAATTCAGCACTGTAAACAGTGATTATTTCTCTAAACAGTATTAACCACTTGATATTGTAATGGAGAAGTATTTTCTTTGCTGTAGGGACTGAATTCTTAAATATTACTTACACGACCTTCGGTTTTGAAGGGTTAATAACTGAATTAACGAGTAACCTATTTCATTACAATACAACATAAAGCTATACAAGCATTTTTTTTATAAATAGAACATTCACTCGGGATTATTAAAATCTTGGACTCTGTCCGTCGTCTGGTGTTCAAAAGAACAAAACTTTTCAGAAACTGGACCTGTTTTCGTCCTCAGGAGAAAAGGTTCCGTTAGAAAGAGCCAAACTCAGTTACTGGTCCAGCTTCCAAAACGTTGTGTTCTTTTGAATACCAGACAATGGACAAAGTCCAACAATTTATAAGTCCCAAGTGTAACACACCATCGTCAAAACCCTTTAAAACTTAAAAAATATTCACCTACACGAAATCGAAAATCATCAGATGCCCCTGTATCGTACTCCATTTTACAGCCATTCGAAAGACATACCTTGTCTGTCACGTTGTCCCAACGACCTTCATGGCTCAGAAGCACACAGCGACTAGCATGTCTATTACTGCACCAAGTTTTATATCACTAAGATTTCCCTTTGCACTTGAAAGAACTTTTTAATGTTGAATTGTTATAATAAACCACAGTAAACATAATCTAGCATTTTGTAATAATTTCATATCGTAATTTCCAACACTAAAATCACTTCAAAGCAATAACACTACCTTTCTCTCTTGCATGAATTAACCTGACTGTCTTCTGTCTCTTGCCTTCAGCATTCGCCAAAGATCGGCTTCAATTCGCGTATTTCCGTAGGCCTGTACTATGAGTAATCATACGTAAATCACTTTGGAAGTCTGGTGGATGGTACGTGGTGTAATTAATAGGGCAGTTTCTTTAAAAAATACAAAAAATACATATACAACACTTTCTTATCTACTCTTCGTATATATTTAGTGCAGATGAAAACTACTGTTACGTAGTTAACCACACTGTAGATACCACGGTTTCGGAGGAATACTCTGCCTCCATCTTCAGGGAAGTATGGTAGCAATATTTTCCCTTGAAACATATACTAGTCCATTTACCATCACGTCCACACGATATTACAACCTAGAAGACCAACATTGACATATTCACCGCCGTAAGAACTTAAAATCTCATATAACTGAGCTAGTAATATACCCGGAATTTCAATACATTCATTATCTGTTAGGAAATGAGTTAATGCATATTAGTCCGTTATGTGGAGCATGACCTCTTAAATCTGTACAAGCATTAGTGCGCCATGACGTCTTATATGCGTGACTGACATCCGAGACGTACGTCAAGAGCACATGAAATAAAGCGAGTTAATTTCATCTTGACGAAATAGAGCTCTGAGCAGAGAAAGCTAATAAAATTACGACGCTCATTTGATTCTCGAAAGGAATGCTGCCAATTTATGCACATAAAAGCAATCAGCAAACAAGAGCAAAGATTTTAAGTATAATTATTTTAAACGAATAAAATCTTCTACGAGAGGAAAGTATCTTGTCTCAGTCATAAAGAACCAATTTAAGAGATTGTCAAAGACGGAAACAACGACCTAATGAAAACGAAGTTGAACAATCGAAACTAAATAATTAGTAGGCTATTTTACAAACTTGCCAGTTAATTAAATGTATAATTGGTATAAGTTGATGAAAGGCTAAGGTTAATTGCTCCTTATGCTTGATAAACCAAGCCAAGTACAGTTCCACTCAGCCTTAACTTGCAGCTTTATCGAAGTGACTAAGAGAAATGGCTAACTCGAACGATTAATCACTTTATTAATCGATAACAGGAACGCAATCTGAGCCAATAAGTGATTGAGGATTCTATTCCCGCTCGGGGTACAGCCTATCCACTGTAGATAGGGGCCTTGCGATCGACTGATCCCCCATGGAGGAGGTCTTGTCTCTGCGGCAGGTGCTTGAAGTGGACCAATCACCTACCTCCACTGTCCAGATTAAAAATGCGTGAAACTATAACTCCATTTATTCTTACTTTTGAACATCGTTGTGCTTAATTAAGTACCTGAGATGATTTATATTTAGGTACATATCGTCACTCGTTTAGATGTGAGAAAAAATGCATTCTTTCAGACGGTGAGTTCTTTTATTGTTTTGCATTGCAGTTCCTGACCGAAAAACTTAGTAAACATCGACCAGACTACACAGCGCAACAACCCAGAAGACAGAAATCTTCATACTCATCGCCCTGATGATGGAGGCAGTATGACCTCTGAAACGTTGGTAAACATCGACCAGACTACACAGCGCAACAACCCAGAAGACAGAAATCTTCATACT
The DNA here is from genome assembly GCF_000696155.1 of Zootermopsis nevadensis. The sequence continues at coordinate 976,086 of NW_019059994.1, read as the reverse complement.
CATCGCCCTGATGACGGAGGCAGTATGACCTCTGAAACGTTGGTAAACATCGACCAGACTACACAGCGCAACAACCCAGAAGACAGAAATCTTCAAGAAATTGTAAGACTTAGAGTCTTAATAAGAACTATTGACCCCGATGTTCGATCCCCAGACCCCAACGTATGTCCGTGAGCCTCACCAAAGTCACGCACCATTTTGAATTGGCCTTACCACCGCCCGTTTCTTTTGGGTGCGCTGACGAATTTTATGTAGGGACCCCGCAAGTTGCTTTATTGCAGCCGACTAATAGATGGCAGTAAAAGCAACCGCTAAAAGCTTTCGCTTGTAACACCAAGAAGCGGCTCATTGCTGTGCGGGTTTATGAAGGCCTCGCTCTAATTAAGTTTCAGCTCCCTGGAAGCCATTTGAGTCGGACACGAGAAACCAAATACAGATCCTAAATCCTGATACGTAATCTGAAATAAATCCAGTCAAAATTTATTGTAGGAAAAGTAAACGCTATATAAAATCATTATTAATTCTTACTTATAATATTTCAAGTTAAACGTAATCGAAATTTAAATTATCTCTTAAGTCTCTCAATGAATCTTTCTGGGTACGGAACAGAACATTCCTGGCCAAAGACAGATATTAATCTGATGACCGAAGCAATGCTGTATTTATTCACAGACTGTACTGTATGTATTTATAATTGAAAGCTCCTCTGAAACGTCGGCAAACATCTACCATACTGCACGGCGCAACATTCAATCTTCATACGCGTCGCGGCGACAACTTGAAGTCTCTCAAGGAGACATAACTACGTTGCTCTTATAAATATGTTGTCTTGAGCCATGAACTCCAAGAGGTTTTCATTGTAAGGCGTACCTGCAGACCAGCAGTTAAGGGCCTGTTAAGCATATTATAGCTTTTATTATACTTTAATGTTCGACCTTAAAAACCCATTAGCAAGACAGCTAACTCAAGTTCAAATTATCATGGTAGGGTTGATAGATGTTTATAAAGACTAGATTTTACTGATGAATTCCTCACCGCCAGGAATGCACGCTCAAAATATAAAAAAAACTCTTGGAAAAGACAGACTTAAAGTGAAGATTAATATTTCAGGAATCCGCATATGTAGTAAGAAGCGTGGATTTGAATGGATTCCATTATCGCAAGTGAATATTTTTGCAAAATAAGCTCGAAAATATCATATTTCATTGGTTACGAGTTTTTTAACTCTGAGAAAATCGAGAGAATTTTCTCATCAGTTTTGGTAGGGATTTCAATGACGCACATATTTTATTGTACCAATGAGTTCTGATCGAAAATTAATATATCTCTTTAAGATTAACGAAACGCCTTCTTCATTAACTAGTCCTTAACCTTAAAAATGTATACCTTCATACTTGCCGAGACATTAATCAATTTTAAGCAGAATTTTCAGATATATTAGACAACCCTTTGCAGTCCAAACATCGCACACAGGTAACAGCATTTCCGGGGAAAATTCGAATAAATAATAAAAATAACTGCCTACTTGTCACTCAGTTAAAGTTTCGTTTAATTAATTTCGTTACTGGTATTAAAACATTGTTGATTTATTAATTTACTCATATAAAGTAAACTATAGGTCTATTTCAGCCTTAGTTACAGATTAAATATGATAGTGAGCTGCAGTGGAGACCTAAACGCCATTTATAAGTTTGCAACATTTTGAAATCTGTAGTAGTTCAGAATAAAAGATAAGGAACGAAATTTTGGAATGTAATTCATTCGTAACTAGGGAACGTACCGTAGCATATCTATCAATATAATTACAGCTTGCAGCACAGGTGTATTGTAAGATTATAAAATAACGTTGTTTTTTGGATGCAGGAATACAAAATTGTTTGATTGTACTGCCTGTGATGATAGGATGCTTATACATAAATACGTAAAAACTATAAAATTAAATAGATATACATGTTCCAAGAGAGCAATTAACGAACTATTATAACCTGTTTTATACTGCATGTCATAAAAATTTACTGAAATAATAAAAAAGCATCAGATGGAGTCCAGAATGCTATAACTTTACCAGGAACGGAACAAGACGAGCCGAGATGTATTCTATGTATCGATTATTAATTGCAACTGTGGCGTTAGAGCGCTCCACGGTTGCAGTGGGGAGGGGATCTTAAATGACAAAGAAAAGTGTCAGATCACTAGGCCGCGTGTGACAGATAAACCATTTCAAATAAATAAAATATATTCGGCGATTAAAATTTTTGTAATAAGACCGAGACAAAATTTTTATAAATTCTTTTACAAAATATGTAGGTGGGGAATGTAGCATGCATGGGGGAGATGAGAAATGCGTACAAAATTTTGGTTGGAAAGTCTGAAGGTAAGAGACCACTCCTAATTTGGAGAACAATATTAAGACAGATCTTAGGGAAATAGATTTTGGTATATGAACTGAATTTATCTAGCTCAGAATAAGGAGTTCTCGTGAACATGACAATGTATCTTCAGGATCCATAAAAGACGGTGAATCTTTTGATTAGCTGTAGCTTCTGAAAAATGACCGTGCTCTCTAAAGAAACTTGGTTAATTCAATTGTTAGTAAGTTAGTTATGTAGCGATCATCGCCCTGATGATGGAGGCAGCACGGACCTCTGAAATATCGGTAAACTTCTACCAGAATACACGGTGCAACAACCCAGAGGACAGCCCTCTTCATCGTTATAACAATCTGTGGTCCGTAAACCGCGGTGTAAGACAGGTACAATCTTTTGTACAGAACTCAATAAATAAACGTCTTTACATAAAGTAACGGATAAACCGCGAATTATTTCATGTATTAGGCCATTAATGTCTTCATTCTTACAGAGTCTGTAGATATTTGAACATTGAAAAAGTTAAGGTTTCAGTGGCTTTGACTTAACCGCAAAAATTTTTTTTATTGTAGGTGATTCTGGATGCGTATTATGCAATTTATTTATTTAAAGTTTAGAAAAAGTCAACTGAAAATAAAATAAAAAACAATTTTTTAAATGCTGAAAACAAATGAGCAATCTGCTTAAATTGTTTTTCTTGTTTCAAAAGCTGAAATAGTATTCTTATTCATTGAAAATAAAATATTGATTCTGAAAATTAATGAGTTTTCTGTATTCAGCTCCGGTTTTAACACTCCACAACCACCCGGAATTGTTGAAACAAAAAAGTGAACAACATACGTATCAGGTTATAATAGGACGCGATATTTTTCATAGCGGGAATAATGGAGCAAATTGGACACACACTTCATCTTTCTCATCGAACAAAGGAAATCGACGAGCTATGAATGAAATTTAATAATAATTTCCGCATATTCGTTTGTATGTTCTACGACTAACAGGAAAGTACACGCATTTTTCTCTACTGAATTGCTTTCCTGTTATTAATGACGTTTTGGGGATGAGAATGGAAACCCCCGAGAGAAAACGAGACAATGAAACAAAAATGTGTTGTCATCAGAGTAGGAAAACAATTAAAACAAGCCGCAAAGCCGTCGAGAGACGCAAAAGGCATTTATCATTTTTCAATTTGATCTCTGGCTGTTTGCATCGCATTCGAACACGCAGACTACGGAACACTTTGGGTCGCAATAGAGACCGAGCGCATTTACATGCCGTAACATCATAACAAAACTTTACTGCAGAAAGTTGAATCGTGACGTCTGAACAAAAGGTCCTAACAATGAAAGTCAAATGGCAGTGGTTATGTTGAATCACAAGCCAATTTGTTCTGAAAACTCATGTCAGGAATTCACAGCGACAAACGCCGAATGACAGAACGATTTCTACTTTCTAAAGTTCTCCACATACGTAAGAAATTCCATACACATGTGCCTTCGCAGTTCAGTTGCACCTGGTTATATGTCATTATTTATTTTATTTATTTAGTGTTCTGTCTGACGACAGGTCCATATGAACAGGATCCTTCCATCCTTTTCTCGGACTGGGACCTGTTCATATACGTTCTTGGCAGATGATCCAAAAGTGGTTTGCCATTGCCTTCTTCTGGGTGTGAATGGAGTAATTGTTAGGATGACACTGACGACAGGTCAGGTCCATATGAACAGGATCCTTCGATCCTTTTCTCGGACTGGGACCTTTTCATATACGTTCTTGGCAGATGATCCAGAGGTGGTTTGCCATTGCCTTCTTCTGTGTGTGAATGGAGTAATTGTTGGGATGCCACGGAGAAACCGGGGAAGCCCCCGGAGGAAAACTCCGTGTTGCCTAGACCACGGCCTTGCCCAACACAAGTTATAAATTCGGCCACCGCCGGGAATCGAACCCGAGACTCCAGGATTACAAGGCCAACGTTCTAACCGCTAGACCACCGTGGCTTCTTACATGTCATTATGAACACAATTCAGTATCCAGTGAAATACCTAAGCCCTAAGTATGGAGAAGTGCTTTAAATGAGCTTCAGGGTTACAAAGCCGTGTGGACTTGCAGGCAGATACAAGCGTTTCCGAGAAACATACCGCCTCCATCATCAGAGCACACACAAAATAACGTAGAAGCCCATAATTCATATGTATATGATTATTATAATTACATACATATGCAATTTTCATGACATTTGTAAAGTTGTGGAAGTTGGAAACATGTATACAAGCATATATGACTACTCTATTTACATACGCACGAATCACATATAGGCCTGTGTCAGAAAATTATGTGAACGAAAAAAAATGCGTCAGTTGATACGCCCAAAATAAAAAATGCATTTTTCAGAGTGTTATTGGGTAGTTTACTTCAGGATATGAACAGATAAAAAGCAACATAAAAATGTTTCCTAACTAAAATCTATATAGGCCCACGAAACTTTTAAGATGTTACATAACCTGATTTTTATGAGAAAAGTTATGCCGATGCCGCCTTTTACAAGGATCCACAAATCGAAGAAAAGAATTTGCTAACAACGTTACATCACGTTTTATTTGTGGCATATCCGATGAAGAAGTGAAGAGAAAGGGAGATAAAGTTGAAATTATTAAATTAAAATATAAAAGTTCAATTTTGGAGTCGGAACAACGGAATCCAATTTATCAGCTGAGGAGTTGGCTGATATAAATTTAATTAAATGTTGGTTCCATACAGAGTATTTTTTTGTGTTTGAACAAGTGGCTTATTATTTCAAAGGTGTGGTCAGAAAATCGTGCATCGTTTAAATCAATACAAATAAACCAAACTACGGAGCAAAGAAACAAATGCAGAAATTCTATACCACGCCCACGTGGTTTAGTCCATAACTGACATGAGTATCAGTGTACAAGTAACTTCGATTTATCGTATTTTCAAAACAACCTATAGTTAGCATAATTATGTAGCTTTGATACATAATTCTGGGGTTTCTTCAACTAATCAGTGTCGTTAAATAACTCCTGAATCAATTTACTTTATTTCTACCTTCAGTTTCACCGAGTTCAAGCGAACAAGTTCAGAAATCTTTGCTCGGTAAGAAAGACTTTAGTAAACACAAATTACGTTTGACTTAATCCTTTCTCTCCAAGCACGAAATAAATACAACAGCTTATAGGTATATTGTTGTGATATTCATCGTCATTAACAGACCTTTTACTACGCTGCTCTCAAATGGTCATTGACACGTTGCCTGGATACGCCCTCCTGTCTCTGTGTTACGTATTGGATGCAAGAACCAAAGCTGTAGGTGTTTTCTCAGAGGTCCGACCTGAATATTTACGCTTCGGTTAAACTCCTGAAGCTCTGTGGGTTGTACCTTCGCGAACGGAAGATCCCCGCTGAATGGGCGATCCCTGAGAAGACCGGGAGATATATATATATAAAAGTAAAAATGTTGAACTAGATGGGGGTGAGTGGTGAGCTTCACGCCCCGGCCGTGCTTTACCCCTGGGAAAGGACACCGGTACCCTTTGGACAGGAGGCTGGGGAGACCCCAGATCTACATACAGAAAGTTCTAACATAACTGAATCATAAACTAAAAACTTGTTCGTTTTAAATGAATAATACAAAGGCAGCCAATGAGATAATATGCACAGAAACACATAAGAAATATCTGATTCTACATTTAATATTTTCCCCCTTTGATCTCCTATCCAGTAACTCTCAACATTTTTCATAACCAATTTCCTTGTCTGTGTGTAAGCGCTTTTAATTTGCTTCTGAAGCTCTTTTTTGTTTTAATTTTATAAAAATCCAATACTCGCTTTATGCCAGTTATACAAAACCCCATCACCTAGCAACCATCAAGTGCGGTTGTAATATGTAAATTAGTTGTGTACAGCTTCAGAATAAATAATTTATGAAGCTGTGCACGACTGTTAATTCAATTTCACTGCCGTTATCGTAATATTTCATTGTTTCATTTTCAAGCTCTGTATTTAACATACGAAACATTTCATAACAATGAGAATCATAGTAATATGGTCATCTTAACGGTGTTCTGTTCACGTGTTGCATAAAACAATTCACAATCCACCCAAGCCCTTTAAAAATGCAATGCTTAAGAAAGTGCATTAATATCATCGAGCAAAGTGTTTCAAGAAAATGTAAAAATACCACTGGACTTCGCGCATCTGAACGGTTAGAACTACTTCGTATTTGGGTTCTGACATCGGCTATCATGAAGTTTTCCAATTTTCCTCAGCCCCTCCACGCAAATGCCAAAATGGTATCTTAAACCTGGCAATGACAATGGAAGATCAAGATTATTAAATTAATTTTGTGAGTGCCAAAAGCTGAGAAACAATGCACCATGGAATAATAAAAACAGAAATGTTCCGAGAACAATGTACAACATTTATTCCCCTTAAATTTTCATAGACGCAGAAGGCTGAAAGATAATTACATCTCATGTTAAAATGCTAAATTAATACGAGAGATTATAATTTCTTAATGAGTTTATTTCTAGAACGTTTTCGTTTTTGTAACAAAGATCACTGCTTCACCACAAAGCAGCTCGAAGTACCACAAGAAGTCCTAATGCCTTCCAAACACCAGGTCAAGACTCGGCACAATTTGAAAAATATTCTAAAAAGAAGAAGAAAATATTTGCAAAATTATAATCAATTTATTTGCAACAGATAAACGAACCAAAACACATACTTTTTTAGGTTACACTTCATTTGACTGTAAACGCGTTTCCTGTAAAAATCAGATATGATTTTGTGCATTTTGGAATCCGCTTCTTCAAAAGTGAACTACGTTAACTTTCTAATAATAAAATCTTAACACTGAAGTTGAATGTGTACAAACATTACTTAATCCACATATTAAAAGTCACATTTAAATGAATACTTAAACCATTACATACGCTACATGAATTAATTTTAAAATAGAGTTCCCAATAAAAATATTTCAAGCCTCTCCATATCAATGTTTTATTTGAGAAAAAGAATCATGACAAACTGTTGTGGAGATCAGAACAGCTGGAAGCGTGAATGAAGGGCACATTCACCTCAACATCCACCGGCCTCCCCGCGCGTCGCCAGATGCGGGCGAGATGTCGGCGTCACGCCCTTGCCACACTTTACCCCCGGCGCTCACTGGGTAGGAGGCGGGGTGGGATGCAGAGGCTACAGGAAGAATACTCGCACACAGTAGTGGACGATCCTCGCCGAAGCATCCTGACACTCGCTTCACTCTTCCAGATGTTCGTAAGAACATTCTTGATTCACGTGTAAGAACTGAATGCAATTTACAGTTTTTCGTTACTCACCTTCCTTAATTATTGGTGGCCCTAAAAGGAATTTCAAAGAATCTTAAATCTTTGATAAGTTCAAAGAATCAGACATTAAAAAATTAGATTCAGTGGATAAGACAAAATACGGTCTTTCTAAAAAGATGCTATGGTTCTGATCGCAGAAAACATCGTATTCAGTGTCTTGTAGTTCAGCAGTCTTAAAACGATGCGCTGCCCCTGGTGGCGATGTCACGAAGCAGCAATTATCAAGCTTGTGTACAGCAGAACAGCGTGTTTTTAGTGAGGACATTTTTACCAGGTAATTTTCTGCAATTAAAACTGGGGCATCTTTTTGGAAACAGTCTGTACATAGTAAAAAAGACAAACTATAGCACGTGAATTGATGTATCACCGTAATATAAAAGAAACACTGGCGAAAGTTAAATATTCTAGACCAAACCGAGTCCTGGGCCGCGCGAAGTCCGTTTCCGACACGGCGACTCGTGACGGGAGACGCGGACCTGGGCCGACGGAGGATGACCTTGATTTGTACTGACTTTCAGAAGATATTTCAAATGAGTTCACAAAGGTGGTTAGAAAAGAACAGCAGATATCCATGTAAAATTCAGATTTGTACCAGCAGTCAGTTTTATTACTAAACGGTTGACTTGCTCGGTCGATTGATCGATCAGCAAACAACTTTCACGCTTTACTTTGGTTTTGTTTCTTGATCGGTGACATAACGGATGAACACGCTGTCTTCTGGCATATTCTCCGGTGGCGTCTCGAGTTCGTACATGTAGCAGCACGCAATTGCAAGGACAGTGCCTGGAACAACACATATCAGTTTCATGCACGATGTGTTTAAACCTCGATTATATACGTTTAATTTAAACTTAAAATAAACGTCTCATGTAATGAGTACAGCCAATAATGAGAAAACCACTCTTATAAATGTTTTTTTAAGCATGGTCAATGTAATAATGTTGCATACAGAAATTTTATTGTTGTTGTTGTAAGTAGAATTCTTCTTCATTATTTTCAATACGAGTATCTAGAGCTGGGTATTGTACCACCAGCTTAACGGCAAGGTCACAAAACCCCACAATTAATCTGCGTGAACCCTGAATATCTTCCGGAATAGCTTAGTTAATATTTCATTATTATCACAAAATTCAATAAAATAATTCAAAGAATATTTTAATAACTGGAAATTTATAGTGGAATGAAAACTGAAAACGTCTTACAAATTTCTGAGCCCTAAAAACGACGAAGGCTTTGCCAGCTATCCCGACTTACCGTCGTGGCTGAAGCACAGCGACGAGATGGATGCGTTGTACCGGTGAAACTGACACAACCGTTTCTTGTTGAATCCATCCCATATGTTGACGTAACCATCAGAACCTCCTGTCGCAAATGTATTGTACCCTGTATGGAAACTGAGAAAACAAAACTCTCATCAGGATAAAATTATGAACATTCTGATTAACAAATAACAAAAAAAGATTTACTGTTTTTAGTTTATAATCAAGGGGTCCGCAGTGGCCGCGCGGTCTGAGGCGTGGGCCTTGTGCCGCGTGGTCGCTGGAACTGTGGGTTCAAATCCCACTCAAGCCATTGATGTTTGTCTGCGTTTTTTTGTGTTGTGCTGTCCTGTGTACAGGTAGAGGCCTTGTGACGGGCCGATCCCTCGTCCAAGGAGTCCTACCAAATGTCCACAGATCAAGCCAACGGGGAAAAAAAGTTGGGACCTGCAGTACTCAGGCACTTAAAGAACAGGTCATTCCCAGTATCCCCAGTTTATAATCAAACAGCTCCTATTTCCATTCTCACGTACGCACAAACCTTGTGTTCTAGATTGCCAGTATATCAGTATTGTATTTGCCACAATGAGAAATACACATCAGAATTACCACTCAAACAACTTTAAATAAAATCCCACAAATTTTTTGCTATAATCACATCATGTCGTCCTCCCATAATTTTACACCATCAGAATATCGATTCTGACGATACACACAGCGACACGCACATTAGTATAATTAATCTGAATACAAAGTGTAAACTTGCAAAATTAAAGCTTTGAGAAAAAACCCTCCAAAGTCTGAACGCAAATAAAAAAATACTTTAATGTTATATTATTGCACTGCAAGACATGCTTCTAATCTTGACATATGATTTTTCGTTAATATTCTGATTATAAGCAGGACCAAAAGCAACAATTACTGACAGTCTACCGATGTTTACTGAAGATGTATTACGTATCGTAATCACCTGATGGCATTCACGGGATAAATATTTTCAATGCCATTTTCTTTTATTCTATGGCATTTGAAAGCGTATTTCCTCTTCTGGACGTCAGGACTTGTATCCAAGTACTCAACAGCAACTCTACCTTCAATACTGCTGAGGACATAGCCCTAAAACAACAACAACAACAAATTTAAAAAGCGATTCTTACGGCTCTGATGCAGTAAGCCGCATCACGCACGTAACTCACCATGTGTGCCGTGTAATTTCTGGTACCAATTTCTACACAAAAGTCATTTATATAAATGTGGAGAAAAGAATAATTCTTTTCTGTGTTACCTGTCTGTTGGGGAAACAGCGAATGCATCTGGTCTGGTACTTGAGACTCGACTCCCTGCGTTGATGGACGTAGCCCATGTTGCGCAGATCCCAAACATACACTTTGCGTCCTGCTGTGCCCACAACAAACTTCTCACCGCATAGACTCATTGTGTATACCTTAAGAACACGCAACACGCAAATAAATCACTTTTTATAGAATGAAAGGCAGATGAGTTAAAATTCTAACACGTAAAATTTTTTGTGTTTAATTAATGAAAACACCGATGTGTAAAACATTGAACAGTTTTGTGCGATGCGATGGCTGAGGTGACACAAATGATCCTGAAATGCAAATTTTTATGAATTTCTATGATGTTAAAAATTTTGTATTCCTACATATATTTTTGAAACTAGATTTTGTTGAAGTGATTGCTAGTAGGAACCAAATAAATTAATTTAATTAAGTTAAATTAATATCTGGACAGGAAATACAGAAGAGTAAAAAATTTAATCTTACCTAATGTGGCGATCATTTAAAATTTAATGGTAATGAAACTCTCAAGCTGCACAAATCACACAATTTTCACCATACCTTGTCTGGCTGCGTGTATGTCCCCACACACCGTGGACTCCTAGGATCCCACAATTTTGCAGTTGCATCCCAACTTCCTGTCAATATGCCATTTACTTCTGGAGAGTACTCGACTGCTCGAATTGCATTGTCATGAGTTCCAACTACGGTTTCTGTACGACATGACACAACGTAAAATGACAAAGACGAGGCATTACTGTTATCAGAAAACAATTGTACTCATCGATATACACAGTGCAAACTGGGCACCACGAAAAGAGTATAATGGTATCTAAAGCTAATTTTTTGGAACAGTGCCTCCAACTAATCCTGCATTATTCTTTCAAAATATTCATTATCAATTATTTCTGAAAACATGTCATATTTACTTTCATCATTCCTGTGATAAATACAATAGAAATCACTATAGTTTAATAAGACAACACAAAATAAAATCTACAAGAAATACAGAATAAAAGTACCACCAAGCAGTATTATTTTTTAATATCTACCATTATCTATGGTTCCTCATTAACAACAATGACATGTACCTGTATTGCTATTGAAATCATACATCTTAAGAGTGTTGTCCAGTCCACCACTATACGAGTGCACAGCATCCTGTAACCAGCAACGTAAAAGAAAAGCATTTTATGCATTATTTGTTTATATAATGACATTATCAGTGACAGCAGCGTTAAATGATAGGATGATTAATACGCTGAAAAAGGCGTGGTAGGAAAATATAACGGCATAATTTAAAGGACCTACGCCTGCACGGGATTGCTGATCCGATATTTCCGGTCCCAAGCCCGGATAAAGGACGAGGGTCGAGCGAGAGGCTAACATCCTCTCCTTGTAAAAATTTAGTTGCTCATAAACCCAAAGAGACTAAAGGACACAACCCAGGCAGGAACATGGTACAAACCTAGGGACTTTGAATGTATCGAGTATATTTTCAAGTACCTCGGATCAATATTAAATGAGTGATGGCAGGAAATAAATGGTTATGCCCTGGGATCAATAATGAGATCCAAATAAATATCTCAAAAGTCAAAACTTAAATCCTACTGTACTTTTAGACCTAGGAAGTGACAGCTGGATGATGCTGAAGATGGTCTTAGATTGATGAAAGTGAAAAGGCGGAGAATGAGAGCAACAGTGAGGACAGTTTGGACAAGAATCATCAGTATAATTTAAAGACTATCCTGGCCTTTGCCTGTCACATGTAAAAAGTTTCATATCATCACAATATGTATAATTATTAATTTATAAAAAATGTTTCTGCCACACTGTATTATATTACATCCACAAAAATTTACATATCTTGCATATATTCCAAAGATAAACATTATGTCACCAAAACATCATTATTCCACATTAAATGGTGCTAGTCAGCCCTACCCGAGAAGTTTGCACGGCTAAGACGTTGGTATTAATAACGTTAGAAAATTAAAAACACAAAGGTTGAGTCACCTCTACAGTCAACGTTCATACCAAGTATCATCAAAACTGGTTAAAAATTTATTATGGAAGGGGAAAGAAACACAGACATGATGATACAATGCAAGCTTGTCATTCTTTATAGAATACCTCACCTGAAAACAAACATCCAAAACTGGCCTGTCATGAGTATACTTGAGCCATACGTTTAATTTAAACTTAAAATAAACGTCTCATGTAATGAGTACAGCCAATAATGAGAAAACCACTCTTATAAATGTTTTTTTAAGCATGGTCAATGTAATAATGTTGCATACAGAAATTTTATTGTTGTTGTTGTAAGTAGAATTCTTCTTCATTATTTTCAATACGAGTATCTAGAGCTGGGTATTGTACCACCAGCTTAACGGCAAGGTCACAAAACCCCACAATTAATCTGCGTGAACCCTGAATATCTTCCGGAATAGCTTAGTTAATATTTCATTATTATCACAAAATTCAATAAAATAATTCAAAGAATATTTTAATAACTGGAAATTTATAGTGGAATGAAAACTGAAAACGTCTTACAAATTTCTGAGCCCTAAAAACGACGAAGGCTTTGCCAGCTATCCCGACTTACCGTCGTGGCTGAAGCACAGCGACGAGATGGATGCGTTGTACCGGTGAAACTGACACAACCGTTTCTTGTTGAATCCATCCCATATGTTGACGTAACCATCAGAACCTCCTGTCGCAAATGTATTGTACCCTGTATGGAAACTGAGAAAACAAAACTCTCATCAGGATAAAATTATGAACATTCTGATTAACAAATAACAAAAAAAGATTTACTGTTTTTAGTTTATAATCAAGGGGTCCGCAGTGGCCGCGCGGTCTGAGGCGTGGGCCTTGTGCCGCGTGGTCGCTGGAACTGTGGGTTCAAATCCCACTCAAGCCATTGATGTTTGTCTGCGTTTTTTTGTGTTGTGCTGTCCTGTGTACAGGTAGAGGCCTTGTGACGGGCCGATCCCTCGTCCAAGGAGTCCTACCAAATGTCCACAGATCAAGCCAACGGGGAAAAAAAGTTGGGACCTGCAGTACTCAGGCACTTAAAGAACAGGTCATTCCCAGTATCCCCAGTTTATAATCAAACAGCTCCTATTTCCATTCTCACGTACGCACAAACCTTGTGTTCTAGATTGCCAGTATATCAGTATTGTATTTGCCACAATGAGAAATACACATCAGAATTACCACTCAAACAACTTTAAATAAAATCCCACAAATTTTTTGCTATAATCACATCATGTCGTCCTCCCATAATTTTACACCATCAGAATATCGATTCTGACGATACACACAGCGACACGCACATTAGTATAATTAATCTGAATACAAAGTGTAAACTTGCAAAATTAAAGCTTTGAGAAAAAACCCTCCAAAGTCTGAACGCAAATAAAAAAATACTTTAATGTTATATTATTGCACTGCAAGACATGCTTCTAATCTTGACATATGATTTTTCGTTAATATTCTGATTATAAGCAGGACCAAAAGCAACAATTACTGACAGTCTACCGATGTTTACTGAAGATGTATTACGTATCGTAATCACCTGATGGCATTCACGGGATAAATATTTTCAATGCCATTTTCTTTTATTCTATGGCATTTGAAAGCGTATTTCCTCTTCTGGACGTCAGGACTTGTATCCAAGTACTCAACAGCAACTCTACCTTCAATACTGCTGAGGACATAGCCCTAAAACAACAACAACAACAAATTTAAAAAGCGATTCTTACGGCTCTGATGCAGTAAGCCGCATCACGCACGTAACTCACCATGTGTGCCGTGTAATTTCTGGTACCAATTTCTACACAAAAGTCATTTATATAAATGTGGAGAAAAGAATAATTCTTTTCTGTGTTACCTGTCTGTTGGGGAAACAGCGAATGCATCTGGTCTGGTACTTGAGACTCGACTCCCTGCGTTGATGGACGTAGCCCATGTTGCGCAGATCCCAAACATACACTTTGCGTCCTGCTGTGCCCACAACAAACTTCTCACCGCATAGACTCATTGTGTATACCTTAAGAACACGCAACACGCAAATAAATCACTTTTTATAGAATGAAAGGCAGATGAGTTAAAATTCTAACACGTAAAATTTTTTGTGTTTAATTAATGAAAACACCGATGTGTAAAACATTGAACAGTTTTGTGCGATGCGATGGCTGAGGTGACACAAATGATCCTGAAATGCAAATTTTTATGAATTTCTATGATGTTAAAAATTTTGTATTCCTACATATATTTTTGAAACTAGATTTTGTTGAAGTGATTGCTAGTAGGAACCAAATAAATTAATTTAATTAAGTTAAATTAATATCTGGACAGGAAATACAGAAGAGTAAAAAATTTAATCTTACCTAATGTGGCGATCATTTAAAATTTAATGGTAATGAAACTCTCAAGCTGCACAAATCACACAATTTTCACCATACCTTGTCTGGCTGCGTGTATGTCCCCACACACCGTGGACTCCTAGGATCCCACAATTTTGCAGTTGCATCCCAACTTCCTGTCAATATGCCATTTACTTCTGGAGAGTACTCGACTGCTCGAATTGCATTGTCATGAGTTCCAACTACGGTTTCTGTACGACATGACACAACGTAAAATGACAAAGACGAGGCATTACTGTTATCAGAAAACAATTGTACTCATCGATATACACAGTGCAAACTGGGCACCACGAAAAGAGTATAATGGTATCTAAAGCTAATTTTTTGGAACAGTGCCTCCAACTAATCCTGCATTATTCTTTCAAAATATTCATTATCAATTATTTCTGAAAACATGTCATATTTACTTTCATCATTCCTGTGATAAATACAATAGAAATCACTATAGTTTAATAAGACAACACAAAATAAAATCTACAAGAAATACAGAATAAAAGTACCACCAAGCAGTATTATTTTTTAATATCTACCATTATCTATGGTTCCTCATTAACAACAATGACATGTACCTGTATTGCTATTGAAATCATACATCTTAAGAGTGTTGTCCAGTCCACCACTATACGAGTGCACAGCATCCTGTAACCAGCAACGTAAAAGAAAAGCATTTTATGCATTATTTGTTTATATAATGACATTATCAGTGACAGCAGCGTTAAATGATAGGATGATTAATACGCTGAAAAAGGCGTGGTAGGAAAATATAACGGCATAATTTAAAGGACCTACGCCTGCACGGGATTGCTGATCCGATATTTCCGGTCCCAAGCCCGGATAAAGGACGAGGGTCGAGCGAGAGGCTAACATCCTCTCCTTGTAAAAATTTAGTTGCTCATAAACCCAAAGAGACTAAAGGACACAACCCAGGCAGGAACATGGTACAAACCTAGGGACTTTGAATGTATCGAGTATATTTTCAAGTACCTCGGATCAATATTAAATGAGTGATGGCAGGAAATAAATGGTTATGCCCTGGGATCAATAATGAGATCCAAATAAATATCTCAAAAGTCAAAACTTAAATCCTACTGTACTTTTAGACCTAGGAAGTGACAGCTGGATGATGCTGAAGATGGTCTTAGATTGATGAAAGTGAAAAGGCGGAGAATGAGAGCAACAGTGAGGACAGTTTGGACAAGAATCATCAGTATAATTTAAAGACTATCCTGGCCTTTGCCTGTCACATGTAAAAAGTTTCATATCATCACAATATGTATAATTATTAATTTATAAAAAATGTTTCTGCCACACTGTATTATATTACATCCACAAAAATTTACATATCTTGCATATATTCCAAAGATAAACATTATGTCACCAAAACATCATTATTCCACATTAAATGGTGCTAGTCAGCCCTACCCGAGAAGTTTGCACGGCTAAGACGTTGGTATTAATAACGTTAGAAAATTAAAAACACAAAGGTTGAGTCACCTCTACAGTCAACGTTCATACCAAGTATCATCAAAACTGGTTAAAAATTTATTATGGAAGGGGAAAGAAACACAGACATGATGATACAATGCAAGCTTGTCATTCTTTATAGAATACCTCACCTGAAAACAAACATCCAAAACTGGCCTGTCATGAGTATACTTGAGCCTCATGTTATTTGTTATAACATCATACAAACGAACAGTACTGTCCCAAGAAGATACAAGTAAGAATTGTGCAGAGTTAGGTCCAAATTTAACAGATGATATGCCATCTTCTGGAGGTGTTTTCAGCTTAAATTCAGTTCTTGATTCAGTCATTCCTAAACAAACAAGTACTCCAGTAGTCACAAATAAATACACAGAGATAAAATACATCATGTGCACTGTCATACATATAAATCTATTTATTTTATTTCCCCATACTATTATTCTTTACTGATAATGCAAGAATTAAAAAAATACTGTTTGTATAAAACATTTTTTACTTGAGGGGCCTTTCTATACAGAACTTACTAAAATAATGTGATAATAAACACACTTCTACATCAGCTACAGAAGTATTATAGTGAGATCTCAGGTTCTCATGCTG
The DNA here is from genome assembly GCF_000696155.1 of Zootermopsis nevadensis. The sequence continues at coordinate 959,282 of NW_019059994.1, read as the reverse complement.
ACAAGTATGATGTATGTCTTCTGGGATGTAGTGTACCACGTAATATGGCAAAAACCAATGAGGTGTTTCTGAGCTGCTTACCAGTCTACCACACTACACACTGCAACACCCCAGAAGACAGACATTTTCAAGTACTACAGTGTTGTAGCAACATTATCCTTTATTGCTCCATAATTTGCTTTGTGAGATTACAATGAGCTGCTAATCAAGAGACAGAAAATTGCACTGTAATATAAAATAACTCACTGAGAATCAAATGATTGTCTGATATAAACTGGTTAAATTTCATAATATAAGTGAGATTCACTGGCTTTCCCTATATCTTCAAGGCACCAAAGACATCATTCATGCAAATTCGGAAAATAAATTTCTGAGTGTCAAATGATAACATTCGTCATTCATTCATTTTCACTTCAAGGAATAGGCCTGTGCCCCGTTCCAGGGCAGTTGCTTAAGACAACTTATCCTTATATCTTAACATTAGAACCAACCGTAGAAAATACGGGTTTCAACCAAGAGTTAATGGTTGGCGGTAAATCATTATATATATATATATATATATGGGTAAAGCCAGGGGATAATTCATAAATATCGATAAAAACAATTATTATTTATCTTATGATAACACCATTCGAGATGAGCATACTGTAGTTGTCAACATGCCCTGGTCCTGTGGTACCCAAACTTCCATAGTACTGAAGAAATTAAACTTTAATATCCGAAAATAATAAAATATTAGTGCGTATCAAAATAAAAGCAAATATTTAAGAGTATTACCTACCGCCTATAAATATTAATTTGCCAAGGGCTTTCAAAATTACTAACAAAGCTACGACACGCGTCACACTTCAAATGCAATTACCATATCGCACGAGAATCAAAACCATAAACACACAATAACCCACTTGCAACACCCAATATTCTATTGAGCAACATGGCACACCTGCCACAACATAAGTTATTGTGCTGCGCCCTATAAGCGATTTACACAACCCAGTCGGCAAGAATGTAAACTACTCTTCAGCCTTCACATTGCCACCTCTCTCTCTCTCTCTTGACCGACATACCAACCTATCCAACATACAACCGGAACAATTTTGAAACATTGATATTGTAATAATGTCTTTGAGGAACATGATCCATATTTCGGGAAAAGTTACTATGTTTACAATAATTTTCACATAACGACACTAATATCAACACTCATATAATCACGATACGTGCAGATGTTCCAGTTGCTTTGATCATGTGGCTTGTCAATCGCTGCCGACTTCTTGCTAAATCTGTTGTGAATAACAGAATACTGGAAGTTCTTATAAATCGTGTGAAGATGTCTCCACGTATGCTGCTAACTGATGTGTATGTGGAAACATGTGTCCATACGCTCTTCTTCGTGAAGGTTATTTCAGATGGCGGGTACAATAAATATTACATGCCACTCATGAAGGCGTTACATCCATAGCTTAAAAGGCACGAAAGACCAGGATGCTAGTTGCTTGAACTGCAAGTTCTTTTTTGTGTCATCCCGAAAATACAGTTTTAGCCAAAGATGTACGAAATGGACAGTCCCGCAATTAATTTCTTCTAAAAATTCGCATTCAACAATTTAAACATAGTGTCTCCTAACAACAAGACATTCGCGTTCTTGTTTCGGAATTTGTTGTTTTAAAAATGGACCCCCTTCTAAACGGAGACTTTAAAGGTGAGAAGATATTTTTTGAAACCGAAAATGTTACAGTTGAAGGAATTGTTGACTCATTTGATCATGGGAACAATATGATAACCATGAAGAGGGCTGTACACTATCCCTTGGGAAAAGAATTTCATGGAGAATATCACTTCTACATAAATGAAGCAAAACGTATATACATTCTGAAATATGTCAAACACGCAGAAAGTGAAGAAATCATGGAAAAGTCTGGATGCTCCAGGACTCCATCTCATTTGCAAAACAAATGGCACAGTTGTGGTATTGACCACTTCCTAACAGCAGAAGAATATGATACTTTAATTGGTGTGGCTGATGGTGCAATTCTCATTGACTGTATTGACAAATTTTTCAACAAAGCTATAGAAGCTATTAAAAATGAGGCAGTGATTGGAATCGATGCAACAGGTGCAAGTAGTGTTGGTATGTCTTATCAAGTAACACTCCTTAGTATAGCCATACAGATGTGTGTGTACCAGTTTGACATCCAGAAACTTGGAATGGCAGCTTTTGATGCTGGCTTACGATCTGTCCTAGAAAGTAAGGTCCAGAAAGTAATTCACGATAGTCGTCTTTTATCAGCTTGTTTGTATCACAAATACTGGGTCAGGATAGATAATGTTTTTGACACACAAGTAGGTGAGCTGATGATAGAGAAGAATTCATGCGGAAAGTTTCCAAAATATGTATGCAGTTTACCAGAATGTGTGAAAATATTTCTGGGAATTCCACCTGCAGTAGTACAATTCAACAAAAATGATACAGTATGGTGGACCAAGCGCCCTTTGTTACAAAGCCTTAAGTGTCCAGCAGCACGTAATGCTGTCTTTCTGTTACCCCTACAGCAACGTATCAAAGCCAAAATGTTCTCACCTGTAACACAAGGTATTAACATTTTCCTGAAAGCAGTCAGAGATGCAGGAAATGATGAAGCCAACCTGCACATAGGAAACAACCACCTTGTTCCACAAGAATTTCTTATGCTAGAAAGTACAACCACACAAATGTAAGACTATTAAAAAAATAGCTCACACACACACACATATGTGTATACAGTACTCTGAAGCTGTGAGGTACAGCATTATTTATTAGTTTTTAGTTCAATTATGCTGTTAGTAGGTAAGACTATGTAATGTCAGATGACTAATGAAAACTTTTGAACTGATTTTGAGGTGGAAAATTATTTACCACACCTCACCTTAAGGACAGATCTGGTCCTCAAAATGTAGTGTAAATTTATAACATCAGACAATAGACGAAGTCCAAAAGCCCAACTATTCAGATTATAGAATTGTTTGTTCTGTAGTTTATTTAACAATGTTGTCAGTAGCTCAGACTATACAGCATCAGTTTACAAATAATTAAATTGAAAGTATATGGAAGCAAGATGTCATGGCATAATTTCAGGTACTATCCCAACATTTACCTGGAAGGACTGAGGAAAACCACACAAAACCTCAAAGCCAGTCTCTGGGCCCTCCCAAATGTGAAGCAGGTTTTCTTCCCACTAGGCTACATTTTGTGATGAAGTATATAGAATGAGATAAAGACATAGGACCAGAAAATGACAAGTATTCAGATTTATACTGCATTCGTATTTGACACGTATCCTATATTACTGCCAAATTCTTCTGTTTTGCAACACATACGATACATAATTATGGGGAAATACAAATAATAAATAGTTGGTCCTTTGTGATAACATGCTATTGAGCACTGAAGCCATAGAAGTTAGCACCCCTGAATTAAGACCTCAGAATGGAGACTGGCTATCCTGTATATGGTACTTCATGGGTTTTCTCAGTCCATCCTGGCAAATGCCATTTAGGTCAAGACTGCTTCCCTCCACAGTCTTTCCAATTCATTATTCACAAATAATTGTATCACTCAACACTATATAAACTGAGCTAGTGACAGTATCATTCAGTAAATCATAAATAAGACATTGTGCTCAAACAGTTCTAATGGCTTTTAAAACCTTTTTTATTTCATTGTTATTGGAACATATATATAATTTCTCATGTAATATAATTGTTTCATGTATGTGCACTTGATGGTTTCCAAAAGTCATTAGAATCTCAGTTTACAATATTATAAATTAAAATATCCTTTTAAGATAATTTAGCAGTTCTGTCGTAAGGCACTTAATAAGACTACTTGATAAAAAAATTTCAAGTAATTTTCAGTTAATGCTGATCAATAACACTGTTACAGAAAATTACACTAGTTTAATGGTAATCTAGTACTAGAAAACAAAAGATTAGGTGCAGAAAGAATACATGATTTAAGCAAACCAAGTTAGATTATTAGTACAAAAACGTTAATTATTTTTAGTATGTGTGAATTAACATTTAACATACATTTACAAAAATGATTTACTTCCCCCTCCCCAATGTTATATTAATGGAGAAACATCCTCTTTGGCACTAAACCCTTCACATTTCCTTAACATTTTTTGCAATTAAATATTTGTTCTGCTATAAAGTACTTTGTTCACACCATTGTATGATTTATGTTATCTGAACCTAAGACACTTTGTGTGGTAAAATGTATTTGGCATAGATGAAGGTCACAGAAATTAATTCTTATCAGGCTCTATAGGTTTTCAATGAAGTCTGTCTTGGATTTAATGCAAAATTCTATGTTTCATCAGACATCAATAATCATACCAAAAGATTTTTCCTAACCTATCAAAAGTGGAAGGTGGGGCAAGAAATAGCACATATTCAATAACAAAAGGCATTTGGAGAATAATGCTGCAAAAGTTCATCATGATAGGAAAACATTGTCTACAAAAGATAATAATGCTTCATTCCACACATGTAGCTCCCGAAAAGTATTGTTAACCTGTGCAGGTTCACATACAGGGATCAACAAGAAAAATTACATGATGGTAAAAAAGGACATTATTTTCAGTCTATCTTAACCCTTATATAAGGTCCATATTAAATGGGCCCCTTTTCACCATAGAATGACACACAGACTGCAGATGGATATGGCCTCCAGCATTTGTGAATCTATTAAATAAGCAGTTAAAGCTAATATTGGGTTGTCATTTAGTATGGTAGTTGAACAGGGGATAAGAACCCTTTTAACATAAAGAAAACTAGCATATTACAAAATGTACCACAGAACTTTGGATAGATCCTTTAGAATTACCAAAGAAATGGAAAACTGGCATAAGGTTTTGAACTTGGAATGGCAGGAGTTAATGGCACTGAACCTGTAGATGATAATACATTTTCCTACATAAAAGGAATTGACTTTGTATACATTTATCATCTCTCCTATGCATGCTACATATCCCACTAACCTCCTCCTAAATGTGATCACCCTAACAATATTAGGTGAAGGTTGCAAACTATGCAATTTTATTGAGATTTCTGTTGTTTCTGCCCTCTTATTGACAGACAAGTCAATTTAATATTACCTTGTGCATACTTCTTAATTGCATATCATCAGCAATGGTGATTTTTGGCATTTATTTAAATTGAATATCATTCAATGGTGTTAATTCCTATATTGTAAATAAACATGTTTAGAATATTTTTAGATTCTTATTGTATAATGCGAGACAGACAGGACAACAGTCCATGCAAAATTCACTATTGTTTTACTGGTCTGTGCATCAGAAATGGTTGGAAAATGCTGACCAAAACATGTTCTGTGAATACAGACTTGATATCATATAAAGTAATTGGGAAAGAATGAGAGGAAGAAACAAGACTTTTGACTGAATTTCACTCAAAGAAAGACAGTATGGTTGCAAATAATACAATATAGAAGAAAGTGCTTTGGTACACAATTTCATTATAACACAATCTTTCAACAATCTTAACTGCAGGATAAATGATATACATTTCTGAGTTATATATAAAATAAAACATGAACATGAAAACTACAAAAATATCTGAAGTATTTTTCCTTACTTCAGCACTTAGACAATACAGATGTATGTGGAGATAAGGATAATTTACTTGGCTATAAAAGTCTCCCATTTCTTGGAATTATAAGTACTTGTGTCCCAAAACGTCAACACCAGAACTAAATTTAATGTTATGGGCTTCAGAAATCATACCTATCTTCAGATAGAGATGATTTCATCAGACAGGTATTTATGAACATAAGCCGGGGTAGTTTAGTCAGTATAGTGACTGGTTACAGACTGGACGACTGGGGTTCGATCCCTGACAGGGAGAGAGGATTTTTCTCTAGCCTCTGTCCAGACCTGTTCTGAGTCCCACTCAGCCTCCTATCCAATGGGTACCAGGGTCCTTTCCCGGGGGTAAAGCGTGGCTGGGGCGTGATGCTGACCAAATCACCCCCATGGTCAAGCATGAGTAGACCACCTTTCCCCCTAGTGCCTACATGGTGTATAGTGGGACAGCTTTCCTTTAGCTTTACTGGTATTTATGAATTAATAGCTTATTGTGTTGTCCAAAAAACTTTCTGCAACACAAAATTTTGTTATAATTCAACAGATAAATTTGTGGTGGAACTTCTCAAGTAACACTTTTTGAAGTTCTGATCATCGTAAGATCAAAACTGCAGCAAAGCAAGAGGACATGAAAATATGTACCTTAAAGATTTTAAAAAACACTAAAATAAATTAATTCACTACATGCTTAAACTTTTTGTTACTGAAATTATCTTCTGAAAAAGTATGTCACCAAATGGTTTGTTAGAACAGACACTGTATTATATTGCATATATTTAATATTATTAAATCACACATTCTCCTCTTCATTTTAAAGTATTATTTTATAACTTACCCGCTAATTTATCACAATGATAAAATTCATTGGGAAATGACTATACAGGTTGTCCCAAATACACAGCAGCATCTTTGGTGGCCACTTGTAAGTCAGTTGCCCACTGCTGTCAACTGTGCCACAAAGCTTATGGTGGTGATTTTGAACATCTACACTAATTTAGCTAATTCACAAAGTACTAATGCTGATATATGTAATGGTTTAGTTTATTAAAATTTCTGTATTTCATTCATTGAATGTGTGTATAAATCTTTTTGGGACAGACTGTACAATGTATTAAATCCAAAACCCAATTTCTATCTGTTTTTTACATCCTTTATATGAGCACAAAGACAACTTAAACTGCAAGGTAACTATTATTCAGTTAATTTATAACAATTTCTGAAAATAAACCCTAAGTCACAAAGAAGTTATTAAACTATAAATCTGTACTTATAATATAAGTTTTAAAAAAATGGACTACAGTTTTAAGTGCTTTCTCTGCTGGAGACATGTAAGGTATCATGCTGTAACATGTAATACCACTATCAGGCATCGAACAACAGTGACTGTGAGACAGCTCAGGCAGTCAACATATTTCCTGGTGTATAAGACACACAACAATTTTGGAAGAAAAAATTAAGAAATATTTTTAAATCTATACACTAATGACAGAAAAATATAAGGCAGGGGGTTTATAAGTACAAGGAAAACCCAAAGACATGCACATCAAAGATTCAAAAATGTTTAGGCTATAAACTGATAAAATACAGGAACCAGATTTGAAGGCCAATATAAAGAGGAAAGGACAAACCATAATCAAGGAGTCACTTCCAGGAAGACAGCTTTTTAACGATGGCTTTTAATATGTACATCATCATTATCTGCCAGTGTATAAGATGCACTGTTAATATTCTGGTCATTTTTAGGGAGAAAACTGCGCCTCATACACCAGAAAATATGGTAGATGCCGTCACAGGATCAGTACCAGGGGAGTCCATGTGAAATTTGTGGATAACAAAGTGACACTGGGAATGTTTATCTCTGAGTGCTTTGGTTTCTCCTGCATTGGTCATCATTTGACCAATGATCAAGCCATACACATCTGTCACTGCCCCTGACACATGCCAGCACTGACCCACCAGCATAACACAACCTTACCTCCCATCTGGAGCCTCACCTCTTACTCAAATATTGCTTGACCAAGAGTTAAGGAGTTTAATAATTATACAAAATGTTCAGTTTCACTTACAGTATTTACAGATACTGGAATCTCATGTATAAAATTCTCAAGGAAATAACAGACTGATTCCAAGACTGGCCTAACAACCTGTCACAGCTATATATCATGATGTCAGAAACAAGAAGAAATAGTGGAATAATGTGATTATTATCAAACAGTAATTAATCTGAACAATAACATTATCAGCAAGGCAACTGGCAACGGCACAGGAAACATTCTCATTGCTTCCTCACAAAATGGTGTGATAATGTGTAGAATTTCAAGAGTAATGAAAACAATACATTGACATTTAAGAATTTGGACATGTTCTTATCTGTAGCATTGATCTTTCTTTTTAGAAAAATATTGAACAATGTAATTAACATAACTGAATACTGCTATAACATTTCTGAAACAGCAATACTTTAAAAAGTGTACACAAAAAATTTACTGATCCTAACATTTTAACTCACAATTAACATATAAATCAACTTCATAACTGGACCCTCATGCTTGGTATAACAAGATATATAAAGATTTCTGGCTTCTGGGTTGTTGCGCTGTGTAGTCTGGTCGATGTTAACCAACGTTTCAGAGGTCATACTGCCTCCGTCATCAGGGCTATGAATATGAATATTCATCACCCTCTGAAACGTTGGTTAACATCGACCAGACTACACAGCACAACAACCCAGAAGACAGAAATCTTCATACTTACCGCTGTGAAAACCTCAAATCTTACAACAAGATATATAGTTTTGTTCATTAACCACTCATTACTTCAACTGCTGTTATTTCCAACAAAAACTTGTTGCCATAATATCCAGCACATAACACACTTAAACCTTTGCAATAGTTTGTGCATCTTGCACATTTATTTGCTTCTAGGTACAATTACTGAGGGTTAAAAGCACAAACACAGTTCTCTAACAATAGCAACATATTAAACCATGTGTGGGAGCATAATTTTTAAGTGGTGGAAATATGTACATGAGTGTTCTAGGAAAGATTAACTTTAGAACATATTAACAGTGTGTATGAACAAACTGAATTAAGTACACTCATTAAGTCTATTTGACATATATACAGGTAATGCCCTGCACTTTACTTTGCCATCATATTCTCAAATATCACAAGGACAGAGTACTCCTGGCAAGACAGCAATTTACAATACTGGAATAAAAGATGGAAACTACAAAGGTGTATGATCCATTCACAGAAGCTTCTATGACTTAATCAAATGTTACGTTGACGGCCAGTTAGTATGCCCATCAATTATTATTAAATAATTTAAGACAAGACTTTCCATTGCTAGACTAACACAGAAGACACTCACCACGAAAGAAATTACCTCCCTACAGGAATTAGTAACATCTTTTGTCAGAGTGGTTGTACATAAAAATGTATTGCATGGAAGAACAAACATATCAGCAAAACTTTGAAAGAACGAGAACTGTTGATAAGCATAAAGATTTATTGGCTTCTTTTGCATAGAATATTCGTGTACCTTTGACATGTTAGAAACTTGGGCATGTTTAAGTAATTCAAATGCGTGTTATGTGCTAGAAAGTGTATAAATGGGACATTTGTACACTGCATACTAATCTATAACATTTTACCTAAACTCACATATAAGGCACTAGGCAAATTCAACAGGAACTGATAATTATATTGACTGTTTTTAATACAATAACCTACAAAATATCTATATAAAATCCTCAAAGCTAATAAAATATTGCTTATCTGTTTCCCCCTCTCAACTGTTCAGTCTATAGGTCGCGCGAGATGTGCTGGCACTTGCGCAAAGGACTGATTTTGGTCATATGAGATGGACCTGTCCGAAGCACACGCTAAAGGGGTGTCAGCTTCGGTTGATTTGTAACTCTAGCTGTGTTTAAATTGGTTGTCACTGCAGCTGAGGCTATACAACCCCCACTACTACTGAACTCCCCTCTCTCGGCTTACACATCACTCATTTAGGTGCTACCACTACTCACGGGACCTTTACTAAGTACTCTACATGCAGTTCAAAGGTAGGGAGACCCCTGTACCTTTTCAAAAATCATTTCATTAAATTAAAAAATACTGAATATGTTATCCTACTGTCCAAAAAAAAAAACTTTTTTATTTATCCACCTGTGTACAGATTCTTATTTATAAACAATTCCAATTAAAAATGTTGCTCATCCCCCAATAGAAAATTGTCACCCAGGTCAAGAATGAAACCATAAAATCATCCTGTTTAATATACACCTCAGCATTGGGTAAATGCTTGTGCAGATGAAAACTTTTGTATCTTGTATTGCTGGCCCCAGAGCTGGTCTGGATGTTGTGAAGGAAAAAATCCTGCCCTGCCAGTAACTGAACTGTCAACTATTCACATTATTTATAAGTCTGCTTCAGTGGGGGACATTTGCAACAATTTGTTTTCAGATAAACACATATTTCATTTTACTCTCTTGCCTGCATAAGTAAATGTTTGTGAAAGCTTTTGAGTGATGAAAGACAACTAAGAAAACCTAAAGATAAATACATATTCGGGGAAAGACAACATATTGCAAATTACATGGCAAGAATGAGAAAAGTCAAATACAAGCATGTGAGGTAGTTTCTTCAGATCTTCAAAATTAAAGAAGACATAACCATCTCCCTTAATCTCAATGGGACAGGAAGCAATATAATTTATACCTACATCCCCCCTAAATGACAATTTTCCAAAGAAACCAATCTCCACTACTAACCTCAGGAAATTCTCAGAAAGATTCAATCTTTAGATAAATATAAATACAAATATTTATTAAAAAATAAGAATACTGCATCACAGATGTGAAGTACAATGGTGACACGACTAGACTCTTTTTGGCTTTTGGACCACAGCATATTCTTGTTCGTTGTAAACTTTGTGGTTGGGCCCGAGATCATTTTGAGCATTGGGAGTTGATTTCTTACGTATCATGCCATAACCATGATGAGAGTCATCAGCCATGCGGCATGCCTGCATCTTCTCATCTATGACATCATACTCATTCCAGGATGGATGTAGGTCAACTGGAACTGCTGGAACAGGGGGTGGGGCACTAGCTGGAGGAATAAGCCGGTACCCTGGGTTGCTATTGAGTTTAGATGATGACCCAAAGTGCTGCAGTTTGTCATAATCCTCCATGGATTCAAGTTTGCTTGAGATTTGTGTCAGCAAGATCTTTGAACATGGAGGTCTGACTGAACTACTACTTACAGGTTCTGGCACTGCAGCAGGATTTCCATCTGTTTCCTCCTCAGTGTCACTTGCAACAAACTGACGTTCAGTATGCGCTAAGTCGGTTACTCCCATAGTACGCCATGCCTCTTTACGAATCTCCACTTTATCATATGCTAAAGGTTTAGGATTCTCAGAAACAGGTGTTGTAACTGCTGAAGGAATGGCTAGTACAGGCAGAATATAACTGTTCTGAAGCTTTCTATACCTTCCAAATCCACCACAATCCAACGCCAAATCATCAGATTCTTTAATTTTCTTCGGAGTGGCGGTAGGCTGGACATGCTTTCGAGGTGGCTTGGAAGGCCTTGGTTTAGGTTTTATTAATGGAGGAGTACTGTTAGTTACTAAAGGCTTGTTTTCTGTAATTGGAGAAATTAATGGCTTAATGGATGACTGTGACATGGCACTGATATCTAAGTCAAGTATAGGCGTGGCACTTGTTGGGGAAGGAGGTAGAGGACTCCGAGATCTTGCCTCCATACTGAGAGCAGCCTGGAACTGGTTATCTCCACACATAATGATAGGTGTGGATGGCGCTTCACCAGACAAGAGCTTCCGCATGCTCTTCATCTTAGAAGAGAGACATCTGAATATCTCCTGCTGATTTGAGTGCTCCAAATGAAAAACTCCTTCACCTGTATCACACTTACGGCCAGCTTCAAAAATGAACTTGCCTTCTCGGTACCCATACCGCCTAATATAGCGATATGGCCAGGTAAAGAGGAGGCGGTGCTCCTGACTGTCACGAAGTTGTATGGCTGCTGAAGCTACCACTAGTGTATAAGGTCCTGGTTCCAACTTGCAGCGTGTAGATGCTTCTGAAGGCACCAAGTTCACAGTGAATACACCTGGCAGACATCAGAAACATGAATAAATTCAGAATTGAACAGAAATGCATGATGCACATCTAGAAACTGTACATTTGTATTCCAATCTTCTTACTTCCTATAGCAACACATTTTGAACTACAGACTAAATTATAAAACACTGTGAATGAAAGATTTTAGACAAAAATATTCACTCTAGAACTGGTGTATACACAGCATATGTTGTAATAAAATTATATGTACTAAACTCAAGGGTTTATTGTAAACTTTGAAAACATCTTTCCACTAACAGCAATTCATAGTTATTCACACTTTTACCAAGTTCTGTATCAAGAAGAAATTAGATACTGTGTGAAACTTTGCCTGCTAAAATATCTTAAGTAACACTGTTTCAGAAATTGTATCTGCTAGTCTTCAGGTGAATGATTAACATGGTGTGTTTTCCTAGTGCTTCACTTTTAGTATAAGTACTTGTAATTATGTACATTAGTGCATGGAGTACAGATGGTTGAATGATCATAGCTGCAACTACAAGTATATGAAAAATGATTTCTTAGGATTACAAAATTGTCATAATGAATCTTACACATCTGATGAGATGCTTACAAACATAATATTATATACTGATCTTAAGACTGGCCCACTGACAAAATAGTAGGTGCACATCAAGTTGTAATGACACAAAAATTAACATGCACACACTGAAACTGAATACTAACCTTCACCTGAGGAGCAATACAAGTCATTGTCCTCTTCAATGGTATGTCTTGAACAGTCATCCTTGAAGACAACAGACTGAAATGCTGATATCCAATCTGACATCTCCTTCTCTGACAGAGAAGCAAAGTGATGGATAGCAGACTTCGTGACAATCTGTCATGCAATAAAATATCTGTTCAGTGAGTGAGTCAGACTTGGGGAAATATACTGTAATGTAATCAGTGACTACACTTGTTTCTTTCGTGACAACATTTATACCTCCAAATAACCTTACATAATTTTTCTGCAGAGGAACACCCATATTACATACAATTTACCATCAGTGATAACATTTTAATACAAGGACATCAAACTTTTGCTGTGAAAATATTTTAATATTAATGAGCTTTATGCAAAGGTTTACAGGTAACTAAATAAAGATTCTCCAAATTACAGCGACAGCAGTGACAGGTATTAACATTTTCCAGTGCAGTGCACTATCCAATAGTAAGACACTTACAGCAAATACATTTGGTTGATGTTTCTGAGCATCCTGCATAATTTTGATGCAATTTTCCAAGGTAATTATCCTAACAGTTGTATTCCTTGATACTTCCTCTTCATTATCAAATACCTCCAATCGTTCAATGCCATTCTTGCTTGACTTAAACAGCTGACAGAATTTCTTATGCCATGATTTCTGAAATTAACACAAGGCTCAGGTTATAAAAACTGAATAAGTGATGTTCAAATAAACTGTACAAATAAAACAAATACTCATGATACTACATAACCAGCTGGCACATTAATAAATTGATACAGGATTCTGCAAGATGCAAACATAAATGGAAATGTATAAACTTAAATCAATTATAGAGGATTTGGAAAAGGTTGTGACCATATAAAGTTTATCCATAAAATATATATTTTTAATTATGCTCAAACATTAACCTGAGATAATATAAACTAATAATAACAATATGATAACATAATTTCTAATAACATATAATAACCTAAGCAAACTCTAAATGTGTCATTAGAACCAAGTTAAAATATCAACTATTCATAAGTGCCCTCAGTCACACTAAAACTGACTTTGTAAGGACTTCACAAATATGTTTATAACTATCATTTTGATAAGACACATTCTTAGTTTCATACAATTCTTGCACTGATAACAATCTAGCAATCACTGGTTTTGCAAGTATTGGTTCAATTGGCCACCCTAATAATTTTAATGTTATGAAACACCTCTCTCTAGCAGCCATATTTTAAAACAACCACAACAGCTTATGTACCTGTCACAATGGGTGGTAAATGTGCTGGTTATACTGAACACAGAAAGGCAAGAAAGAGTAGGTGGAGACATAACTTGGCAAGAATGCAATGAATATCTGAACACACAGCACCCTGACAATTTTAAGGGTTGTCTAACTACTGAATTGTAAGTCACACTGTGTCCAAGTGGTTAACAAGATCTACTTTCAACAGTAGTATCATGGTCCTCTTGGCAAAGCATGCTAAATTTAGATGCTATTATTCATTAACTGATTTACCATCATAAAGTACATCAAAATTAATACTTGTTTTGTTGTTAGCAGCAAATTTAACAAACCGTGTCAAAATCAATATACACACAAATGCGAATATTCTTCCACTGTTTCTTCACATTGCAGTACAGTAAATGAAACTAACCTTTAGCTGTCCCAAAACACCATGGGGTGGGAACAACAAATGTCCTTCTTTGAAAGGTTTTTCTGTTTCCATAATTCTTAATGAGCCTGAGCATGTCACCACCATGTACCATGCACATATCAAAAATCACGTTGCCTTACATATACCGATCACCACAGCCAATAGGAAACGTAATTTGCACCCTTGCTTCTTGACATCTGCAGGAAACATCACAGAACGCAGCGATAACTCGGCAAATCATTATTGCCATGTTTGACAAAAACACTACAAGGAAATATGGGAATAAAATTAGTATTTAATGCTTATGATACTTCTAGATTAAATTAGAGAACACGTGTATGTCAGTAAGTCATATTTATTCACTTGTATCAATTTCATAAAATGTCGAGAAACAAAGGTGTATATTTAATAGCAAAAACACACTTTCATAAACATAATTTGGCAACACAGTGTACACGCCCACGGTCGAACCGGATGTAAATAAGATTTATAGTAAACTGGGAAATAGATTCATTTCCGGTAATCAAATGACCTCTGATGGAAACATATCCAACTGTTTCATCTGCCATCTTATGTATGAAATAAGGCTAAAATGTAACTGATATATAGCTGTAAAATAATAAATATATATATATATCGGCTTAATAAAGTCACTGAAGTCTTCCGATTCACATTCGAGATTCTTTTGTACGCATCCATCTGCTTGATCCAGTAGTAAAAAATTAAAAACGGAAAATATTTTTCGCAGCGCCAAGATGGCGGCTACGACGAATGGTAATGGTAATCTAGTTGACGAATTTGAAGAAGCTTTTCAGGTATTTTTATTAGATTTTTGTGTTAACGATTAACTATTTGTATTGAATGCACAAAGTAAGTTTTGAAGTAATAATTACGCTATTTCCTTCCCAGTCATGTCTAACCGTGTTAACAAAAGAAGAAGCACTGCCAACAATGGAAAAAGATGAAATTCGAGTCGAGGTGGATCACACAATTTTACGCTTCATTGATTTAGCTCGTCAAATGGAGGCCTTTTTCTTGCAGAAGCGGTTTCTGTTGTCGGCTCTGAAGCCAGAATTAGTCGTGAAGGAGGTAAACATTACCCAAATGTAGATCTTTATATTAACAGGTAGGTTTTGTTATAATTGAATGAGATGTGAAGATGATTATGAATTGGGTATGGAGTAGCATGTGAGAAAAATCAGCAGTGCCCTATGTCACTTTCAACTATTAACGAAAACTTGTGATCATGACCATTTTATTGGTCAAGACGTTACTGTAATATGCAGACATGCACAAGAATTGTGTGGTGTGATTTTTATGCTAGATTTTCCCATACACCATATTTTACAAAAGGTTCTTCACTGGCATTACAGATATAACAAACTTATAATTTTCTTAAATATTGAACTAAAACAATGTTTTATTGTTCATAAAAGAGTAGGTTATAAAGAGCTGGTAGCTGACTTTCAGTGAGTTTGTGTGTAGTGCTCTTGTAAAATAAAGACTTGAAAATAAATTGGTCTAAGGCAGAAAAAAACATAAATTCTCTTCTGTATTCCCACATTACAATAATTACTGGTAATTAATTTGCTGAACTGTTTTCTAAAGTCTGTGGAAAGAATTTTACTCCAAGATCAAGCGAGGAGTGAAGTTGTAGGAAGTAGGATTTGATGTTCTCATGGCAGTAAGTACAAAGATGGTTGTCTTGGTTGTAGCACTGTATAGTCTGGTAGAAGTTTACCAACACTGTGATGATGGGGGCAAAAGAACCTCATAAACATCGGTAAACTACCGGACTACACAGTGCTACAACACAGAAGACAATCTAATTTGTGGGAAATATATTAAAAGAGAACCAGTCACACATGTCATCATTTCTAAACTTGCAGAATGCCAGTTTAATTTAATTGATTCTTGGTTGTTGTTTTTTTAGTTTCACTGACTACAGTGTTGAATGGTATCAGAATGATAGACAAGAAAGATATTTTAAGGAAGAAGCCATAGTCTATTTTTGGATACTGTTCCCATATTTGGCAGGAATAATTAGAAATCAATAAATGAAGACTAATTTCAGAGTTGTTGAGGATCAATACTTGATAATGTTTTAAATATCTGTTAGACAAATGATATAACATAGTAGATAATTACATCTATCAAATATACGTATGTTGGAAAAAGTGGAGAATAATCATCCACTGCGTTTATCTGTCCAGCCAGAATTGTTGTGCTAGTAGTTCACTGTTTTGCTTTTGGTAATATCAAGTTCATAACAGTACCAGCAATACTGTACTGTGTTAAAATGTTGCTTTTCCTATTCAGGATACATATGAACTTCGACTAGAACTGGTACGGAAAGAAGAGCTGATAAAGAGACACTATGAAAAAATAGCTGTGTGGCAGAATTTGCTTGCTGACCTTCAAGGCTGGGCAAAGTCTCCAGCTCAGGGACCTGCTCCCTCTGGCTTACCCAATGGGAATGCAGGACCCCAGCCTCCAGCACCCCCTACAGGTGCACCCCCTCAACCAAACCTGCCTAGCAATATACAGCAGCAACTTCAACAGCAGCAACTGCAACAACAACAAATTCAGCAGCAGCAGATGCAACAAATGCAACAGCAACAAATGCAGCAGCAAATTCAGCAGCAACAAATGCAACAACAGGTAGCATATTGGGGGGAAACACAGGCCAGTATGACAGTGTTCCATCCCTCAGTTTGCTTTACATTACATCATACTCTAATTCATTGTGTGTTGCTTTTATTCTTCTCAGTGTATTTCAAGTCACTGTGGAAACTGTGTTGCAAAAAGTAATTATCATATAATTACTGTAATGTGTATATATGTGTTTACTGTAATACAAGGGACTCTGTCCCAGGTCACTTCACTCTTCAACCCCACTAAATAGCTCCCATCTTTCCTTCCACATCACATTCTTCATTTCATTTCAGGGATTAAGGACAAAAAAATGAGGGCAGCAAGTAGCAGCTAAGAACAGTTCATCCACTTTTAATTTTAAATGCTAACACACCACACTGTTCATATACTACACATGGTATACCTATTAATAAAATCTCATAATCACATACATTTTTTCCAGCATATCCAATATCATGTCCCTATTCCCTACATTCTGCACGAGTTTCATTCATATTAGCCACATGTCGAGAAACTCGTACTTCATTTTGGGTCTCATTCATATTTGCTGTGTGCCATAATTCTGACCATCACTGATATTCACACGATGTTTGTTACCTTAAAAATTTACTTCTACCTTAATCTGATGCAACATAATTGTATGTTATTACTGTATTGATAGCATAGTGACCTACCAGCAAAATTAGGTACTGCCACTAGTGCCGAAGGGATAACCGATCAAATGCTTTGTACCCCAGCAATTTCACACAGCATGATCATGTTTTTATTCACATACTGCAACAGCATTAATAATAATATCTTGAGTATCCCCAGTACTTTTAATTTACAAATTAATCTGCTTTCTGCAGTAGTAGGCTGCATTCATGTAACTCTGCCATTGGGAAATATAAATGGTACTCAGTTGTGATAGGAACATGGACTATGTGTGGCCAAGACAAATTTGACACAATATTACCATGCTTTTAATATTAACTTAAACTTCAGAACTGAATTTGAGTTTCACTTAATGAAATACAAAAATCAGGGTATTTGCTTTAATAATACTTCTGTGTGTTTTATTATGATTTAAGAACCACATAACTAATTTAGAAGTATATACATTTTTTATTTTGAAAACCTTTGCTTTAAGAAATTTGTTTTAAATTTTTGTTACAGTAATTCAGAATATTATTTGTTTTAATATTGCCAGATTTCTTTGTAACGTTTTCTTTATTTTCCATTGTTATTTTTATTTAGAGTTTTTATTTGTTTTTGGATGTTTCAGTGAGCCCCATGTGGGTTTCTCACTG
This sequence comes from Zootermopsis nevadensis, assembly GCF_000696155.1. The sequence goes on along the minus strand of NW_019059994.1, from coordinate 941,177 downwards.
AAACGGCATGCATTTGGTTGCAGGGTCCACCAGGAATCTCTGTAGCATCAGGTAGTGGGGGTCCTGGACCAATGGTGTCACCCCAACAAGCGATGTTCATGCAGCAGTCTGCAGGTCCACGGGGTCCCCCTGGTTTCCCCACTCAGGGACCAGGTGGAGTGCTGCAAGGACCTTTGGCATTCTTGGAGAAGACCACAAGCAACATAGGAATGCCAGAGGGACGTAGGTGACGAGGGCGGGGGAGGGGGCGGGGCAGAGGCAGGGGGCGAGGGCGTGGGAGAGGACGCGGAGCATTGGACTATGGGACTGCCCCCTAAACCCTCCCACTTGATGGAACTCGATGTAGTTCATGTGCTTGGATTCATGCTATTTGAATGTGGGGATTATTATGTGGAGAGTATTATACCATAGACTTCTAATGAACTTTCAATACTGTTCATGATTATGGTAAAACTACAGCTTTGCTCTACATTGGTGATGAAACCCCAGATTATTCAGTCCCAGACATTCTAGGATTCTTTATAATGTACTCCATCCATAGGTCAAAATAAATTACACATCAGAAACTGTATATTAGTGCAAAATCATCGTACATTGCTTAAAATGTTCTAGTCAGTTTTATCAACAACACATTTTTATGTACTTTAACTCAGTGATAGTTATGATTCAGAAAAGTATTTATTTAATATTTGTACTCCATATGATGTTCAACTACCCTTTGAGCCACCTGCATATTTTATAAAGCGAAAGCCCAATTAAATTTTAATTCAGGTTCCCCCCCCCCCTTTTATGTAAATGCAAGAGTACTTAAAGTAATAGTGCACTAAATAATTTGAATACTGAATTCTACTGACTGCCTCTTCATGCTTAAGATATATATCACAAAGTTCACATTCAAATAGAATTAATTACATGTGTAGTTTGAAGTGGAACATAGAACAGACTTAATATTCTGAGTACTGCTATTACTTATGAATGTTAAAATATTATATCACAGTATCATGGATGTAAATTTCATTCAGCAGCAAAAATTCTATAATGTGCAGTAGATGAACTCTGAGATGGTTCAAAGATACCACCAAGAGGGAAGGCAATAAAATGTGATGCTTTATACAACAGTAGAACATTTTTGTTTTCTGGTAATATTCCAGCAACTCATTAGTTTATCAACAATGACTTGTTTCTTTGTCAGTCTGCATCATCACCCAAGATGTAACTAATGTTTTTAGCTTTTCAGCAAAAGATATTGCATGCCAAAGGTGGAGAGAAATTTGGTTCATACATGCGTTTACATTTCTTTAAGGAGCTTTAACAAAGAAATGTATTTGTGGCTAAAATATTTACATTGCCCATTGAGTAACTTGCAAAAGAAGAGAAGATGAGCTGGTAGTTGTGTGCATTCTTAAGCAGCTTAGCTGACTAAAGCCATCAATCAGGCAGTGTGCACAGGATAATATTTCCTTTCAAATGCATTAATAGCTTACAGTGATGATGATGTAGAGGAATAAAGCCTGACATTTTTGCAGAATTTTGATTTTATGTTGGAGTACATTTAGTATCCTTTTGAAAGTCTATGGGTAAGGAATCAGTGTAGAATTATATAGCATTGGATGTTAAGTTCTGAGTAAACACAGTTACTCTTTACCAAAGAAACTGCAAGTCCTACTGATGCTTCATGGCAACTGGCAACCTGAACCGCATGGAATTAACACATCTCTCGTTACAACTCAGACTGCTGCAAGAGATGATCTAATTCAGGTGTTGTGATTGTAGTGAACACTGTGACGATGTCATTTTCTGTTGGCTGTTTAGTCACAAGTTCTTTACAGGTAGTGTCTAAATAGGGTTATAGATTTACAGGAGAAAGATGGCGAAGTTGTTCAAATGTATTGATGAAAAGACACCAGTTGTAGCCAGTGCTTTTGGAGTAGTATGTCTGAAGAAAAATTATGAGGAACACAGATACAAATTGGTTTTGACGGCCTGAATGATGAGTTACAAAAATGTTGACTACTGCCATTGTATGTCATTAATTTAATTAGATTAAGGTTCACATGCCCCACTAAAAATTTAATAAATGTATAATAACATATCTGAAAATGTATTACTAAGGTGAGGCCTTGGTAAAAGAAAACCTTTGCAACCCAGACAAGTATAAATTTCATGCTGGGAAATAAAATATTGAGAACATGGTACATTTATAAAGCCAAGTTTTTCATGCCTATACATCATGATAAATTATACCATGTGTGCTATAAGAATTAATATCGAGACTACTGTTTGTATTAAATGGAGTTACATTAGCACTGTGATACTTCGTTTCATAAAAAAAATAATGACCATTTATAAACTTGTTTCTACTCAAATATATATCAAATACTTTTGATCTCAGCACTGGAATTGTACTTACTGGCTCTGTGACCCAGTCAGCTTCTGATCTGATGGGTACTGGGGGTTCTCAAGTTGGGGGCTGCAGCGGCCTGCCAATGTGTTTTGTGCTGCCTGTTTTTTTTATAATGCAGTATTACCCTGCATGATGGAAATTGTTACCTGATGTCAAAAAGCACATTTTGTTAATGTTGAAGTATATAATTTCACAAAGAAGTACAGTTCTTAATGACTGCATTTGTAAATCAACACTGATGTTAATGACTAGTGTGTGTCAAAATTTTCATTTAGATGGATTCATACCTGCGTCTGTAGTTCATTCTTTCATCATATTTCTCCTACCTCATAATTCCTTTGTCATAATTAAAGCTGCCTAGATTCTGTCTCTGTATTTTAAACATATGACAACTTTAATCTTTGTGTGCCCTTCCAATTACTAAAATGGAATATAAATTATAGAGTTTCTGTTAAAGTGAAACTGTGTAACATCATTCAAATAATATTTCTACTTGTAAAATAAATTATTCAAAGGTGAGTGGGTTGAGAGATACATAATCACTGTTCCAAAAATGCAGACTACCTGTGGACCCAGCCTAGCTCTTCCTCCATAATATGCATGATTTCAGTGTGAGGTATACTTAAAAAGTACTATCCACTTCTAGCATCCATTTTATATGAGTCAATGTTGCATATGTTATCAAAATAATATGTTGTCCATTGTCATTCAATTATAATGATTGCATTTTATTTGTGTAATGTATTATAGTTATTAGAATATGAACATACAAGTGATCCACAGTATAAGCAAATACACTTAATCAGCTAAACAAGTGTTTTGAGAATTTCCTTGTATATAAGACATTTTAAGGACTTTTATTTCTTCAAGATTTTTGCCCACTGTGTTTCATATGAATAAGTACCATCTTCATCAATTTGTATTAGTGCTATTTTCACTTTGTGTACACTCATGGTGTTTTTTAATGCTAGTGTGCAACTTGTAAGCCTAGGAAGAGAATGTACATACAGTAGAGTCCCAATTATCTGACCTAAATAGGACCAAAAGACCGATAATCAAAAGTGTCAGATAATACAGATGACTAGTGAAAAAATTCAAGGGTAAATATAAATTCAATTTTTAATCAAATCAACATTATTAAATTATGAAGGAAATATAATGCCAGTGCCTGAACAACAGTGTGTCTGTAGCTGTTGCCCCCCCCTTTGTTTTTCAGTGTAAGCAAGTGTGGTCTCCGTAGAATTAAATCCTCACTATGACATTGCAATCAGATGAAACAGAATGTCAGATGACCAAAGGCTGAATAATCAGGACTCTACTCTACATTTAATACATAGTATGCTGGCAGCTTACAAGTATGTCAGTGTCTCATGAATTAGGAATACAAAATTCATTTAGTGTTAATGGGTTGAGAATTTGCACAAAACTCACTGCTTTAAGACTTCTCGAGAATAAAATAACCGTGTGATGTATTGATGTTTATATAGAAAACCTGAAGTATGTCAGGTTGTAAGTTCTATAGAAATTTGGACCATCAGCTACATTTTACCCATATATAAAGTAAGTGGCTTACCAAAGGTTACAGTGGAGTTAATGATGCCCAATACAAAAGTTTGTTATTATTTACATGAAAATTACTATTGGATACTAAAGTGTGTTTATGGAATATACATATTATACACAGAACTGTTAATTGTGAGGAAAATGGTGAAAATCTTTGTAAATACAATTGTACAGAATTCAAGTATTTGTAACTGCCAGTTCATGCAAATAATTCCTTCCATTGTTCCCTAAATCATCTCTCTTCACTGTAAAACTCCACTATGGGGAAAATAGGTGTTCTGTTCACCCTGTGTCTTTTTATAACAGTGTAAACTGTGAAGGGCAGAATGAAAATGAACCATTTTATTTCTTTTTTGAGAAACATAATTCCAATTATTTTTACAGGATGTATGCCATTTATATGACATATTTCACAACACCTACTAATTGGAATATACCTAACAGTTGAAGATTAGAAATTAGGGGTTAAGCCACATGAAAATGACACAAAAGCACAATTACAACAGAAATTCCAAAAATTCATTTATTGAAACCAAAGAATATTGCTGTGCATAATTTAATTCAATTGGTGACACATACAAACATTCATTAAAATTAACTTCTCTGAATTATTCTATGTGCATAAAAAGTAGACTACAAGAACTTACCAAGTAGACTGACATTCATGATTTTGGAAGGCGATAAAAACCCCCACTGAAGAGAAGTCTGTGTTCCCGCACCTTCCTATCCAGAAAATTACGTAATTCTCGCAGACTGCATTCAACAGCTGTTGGGCCTTGTGATGCAAACATCTTCAACATCTGATGGATACGTTCCAGTGGCATTAAGTCCAAGTTTGTCAGCATTCCAACAATGTATGACCAGAAGACCTAGAATAACACATTATCATAATCATCATCTTAGTTGTTTATAGTGATAACCACTAAAATTAAAGACACGAACTTAAAGAGAGAGCATGCACCAACTTCCATTATTACTCATCACAACAGTACTGGTTCATGTGACAGACCACTGAATAAACAACTGTTAATGTTCATTACTCAAGGACTGTGTTCTCAGTATATGTACCTGCTTTTAACTGGCTACTGCTAAAGCTAAGATCTTGGAAAGTATTCATCCCACCATCCCCTCTACCAGTTCCCATTCAAGGGCAACAACTCACTCCACTAAGAAACGATGATGTCACCTTCAAAACTTTGCCTTTTGTTACTTCATGTAATAACATTTATCCATTGCTTTGTGAAAATATTGTTTATATATTTACTATTACTGAAATAGCTGTATTGTTTCTCTATGTTGAAAACCATAATGCAATATTTCCTAATTAACAGTGATACAGATCAATATGTTGCCATTAAAAATACTCTTGATTACAAGCTGCTGCTTAGTTTTAGAGGATGCATATTTGGTAAAACAAATGTGTGGCTCGTATTTGTATAAATATGATATATGAGAGAAAACAGTATTTATACAGCACTGCTTGTCAGTATGCCTAACATTTCAGTTTCTATACTAAATTTATCATGATTCTGCTGAACTTGAACAAGCTGTGTGCACAGGGAGATCACATAGTGGGATGGGAAATACATTGCACATCCTGGATTTCTCCAGCTTAATATTCAAGATTGTAAGAATACTATCAGGTGTTTCCTTTCACAGACACATAAATATGATATTTAAATTGATTAACAGAGGGAAATGTATGAAATAACTTTTCCCTTCATACTGTTTTACCTGCAATTCTTCTTCTCTTTGGTCATGGGCTGAAGCCATTGCACTCTCAGTTTCTTCATCCTCACACACCATGTCAGGAGGCACTGGACACTTGGAGCGAGTACTGCTCTCCTCAACCAGTAAAAATGAGTCGGTTGAAATTTCACGCAGCATACCCTAAAACAAACTTATATCCATTAGTTTCAACAAGATTGGAGTACAGTACACATCACATAGGCAACCGTTGCACTAATATGATCAGAGGTCATTGTCACATCTTGGGTCATTTCTGCATGAATGTTATCCAGGTTATTGTGCAACAATGTTTTCTGACAATGGGCCCTTCAACTTTTCTGTGGAAATGTAAAAACTTTGGATCCTACTGTTCTACACTTATGGGTCCTAGTAATGAAACTTCCTTCCAGTCATTATTTAATGATACAGCTTATTGATCTCTCTGAATACAGCACAATAAGTGGCAAAATCAGCATGAATATCAGTGATGGCATCAAGAACAAAATCATGAGGCTTTATTAAAAGTACAGCGTGTAGCAAATATGAATGAGGCTCTGAACACTGACAATCTGCTTAATTATGGGGACAAGTTATTGGATATGCTGAAAAAATGTGCATATTGATCAGATTTTACTAATACATTACCATGTGAAGTGTATGATTATTGTGGTGCATAAACATTCACAGCTAAAAATGATGAACTGTTAATAGTTGCTATTCATTTCCTTCAATTTTTCATCCCTAAATTCCTAAAATTAAAGAATGGATATGGTGGGATTGGAGCCCCCTCAACCAGCAGGGTTGACAAATGAATTGAGTAGGGACAGAGCCTCTATAATATCCATAATTGGATAGGAACTGTATACTATTCAACATACTCTTAAGTAACATAATGCACTAAGTTGAGAGCCCCTGTTTTTTCCCCATCCTTCAAACTTTCAAGTGAATCAATATCAGTCAACATTTTCTATATCTGTGAACCTGTACAGCAAATATTAGTAATTTTTTTAGTATACCTGAGACTGCCAAAAGGCTATCTTCCTCCGCAAGACAGTTGCAGGAACATGCATCAACTGGCTCAATTCCTCAACTGTCCACTGATCTGAAAATCAGATGACTGAATTTTAGATGTAAAAATTTGGGACTAACAAAATTTAAATAACGATTTATGGATAATCAGGACTCTGCTGTACTGCAACTGTTTTTAAGAACAGTGACAGTCACAGGAGAACATATCTTGTAGAACACTTTCAAAACTAAAACCATTGAAACATTATAAATAATTTCACAAAACTGACTTCATGTGCCTGAATATGAATTTAACTTAGTTACTAGCCCTAACACAAACCATTCCAACCTAACTAAAATAATTGGCCACTGAACCGAAGAGACACCAAAACATTAATAAACAAATGAAATCATATTTTATTAACAGGTTCCTAAACCATTCATACAGATACACATGTTATTTTCACTGCAAGAGAAACATAACAGAGAAAGTCCCATCTAACTTGGAACCTACCTACTAGCATGCAGCAGCTCTGTTCTACAATGTGACCAACTCATTTTATGGTAGTTTGCTCGCTGCTGCTGTTGATGCAACATGTCATCATGGTGAGTTTCACATTAAGTGGGACATTCTGTATTTCAAAATGGCCCATTCTCAACAAAATTCCAGGGATAGCAAGCTCAGACAACATATACAACATCAAACAAATTAACCCTTTAAAGCCATAGCTCATCTGAATAATATTTAAGAATATTTCATCATTACAGTGATCAAGTTGTTAACTGTGTTTAATGATATAATCACTGTTTACAGTGACAATCACATGATACACATGAATAAAAATAAAGACTTGTTGACTGTTCAACCAATGTACTTCAAAAGGTTAACAATGAATACTATGTACATATGATTGAATTCCAGGTCGTACTACAGATACTGCAAATAACATCATGCTATTAATCTAACGATTACAGTAAAAACATCTTACTTTTTGTCTGAAAGTGCCAAATGATGGTGGCATGAATTGGAGATACAGTCAAATTGAATTTCCTGTCTTTCAGCTCAATATCAATGTTTACAGATCCTAGGTGCGGTTTCCAGCTTAATGTGCGGTTTCCCTGAAAAATACACAACTAATCTGTACTGAATTTGCAAATGAAGCATAACTAATATGAGCATAATTATAATCACAGGTTTATTTGTGTACACAGTATTCTCAATTATAAAGTAAAATCGTCCCACTACATGCCATGCAGACACTTGGGGGGGGAGAGGAAGTATAGCTCTTACCCATTCTTAACCTTGGCACTAGAAAAGGGTGAGTGGTCAGCATCACACCTGGCCACGCTTTACCCCCGGGGAAGGACCCTGGTACCCAATGAATAGGAGGCTGGGTGGGCCACACAGCCAGGCTGGATGCAGAGGCTAGAGGAAAAATCCTCTGCCCCTGCCAAGGATCAAACCCCAGTCATCCAGCCCATAGTCAGTCAGTATACTGACCAAGCTACCCCAGCTCCCATCCTCAATTATAAATGTAAGTAAATATTAAATATATGTGTATGTACAGATTATATGATAACTTGAACATTCTTTGTAAAACTTATGAATAAGTGAACAAAAAGTAACAACATAAAGGAAGTAAAACTCTGCCTTAACCCTTTCCCATATAACTAAAATAATTTGTTTGTTGGTTCATCAACAGTGTGCTCTTCAATGTTAAAAAAATATGGACAGTGATACATGTTCAGTACAGAAAATAAAATATGTCCCATCACTGCAGTGATGGGATATATTTCTACAGTGCACTGTAGAAATATTACCTTCAAAGTCTCAAAAGCTTTTGTATAAATTTGTAGGTGTTCCTTCACAAAATCAGGTAACTCCAAGGTTTCCTCCTTAAATGGTGGCCAAAACTGTGCTGACAAAATCATCGCCGTAGATGGGAACTGTTGCCTATCAAGTTTGAAGTTGGGATCTGAATGCAGATGTGCATTGATCCTCTTGGAGTCATATACATCCTTCAGCATAACTTCACAGTAGTGAAGTTGTGACTCCCCAAATCTACACAAAGTAAAGTTCATTATTTTATTCACTATGAAAAACACAAAACTCAAAAAACTCAGACACAATGTGTGTCTTTACATGGTTCACTGCTGCTTTCATTCCACACTATTTAATTCATAAACACTGAGTACCTAACACAATTTTTCTCATTTGAAAAATATATTGAACAAGAAATACATATGGTACATACAAAAATAGCATATATCCTTTGAGCATGTCATTAAAAAGGAACATTTTAATTCATGTACGACATGTAATCTGTCTAGTGCAAGTAATGCAGAATATTTTGAACATCTACACTAGATTTGCTAATTCACTGTGTGCCAATGCTGATGTAAGTAATGGTTTAGTATCTTTTATTTCATTCATTAAATGTGTGTAGTAAAATTAACAAACATGAGCTAAATGGCAGGACAATAGCAAGTTAGGCAAACACTTAGGAGGTTGTTTTCATCAAAATCAGTTTTTTATGAAGCATGTGTGATTTATGGAACCCTACAAATGTTATTCAAGAAATTTTTCTCCACAGGGAAATTACTGGTGTGATACAACCAAAAGAATATATAGGCCCTTCAGATGAATTAAAATTAATGAAAATTATAAGTCAGTAAACTACTGACAGTATCAATAATCAAACCATAACTAACTTTAGATGGCCATCTTCAGACTCACTGCCATGAAAACCTAAAATCCTACATAACCGACTTCACAGAGCAGAATCCTTCTTGAGTCGGTAATATGCTCACCTAAATAAACTCCTTACTGCTGGGTTCCATAAAAGATGGGAAATTTCCTAACTAGCAGAGTGACTATTAGCTGTTTGGGAAGGACTCTGTAAAACAGACTGCAGAGCTTAAGGAGAGTCCATAGACACATAGATAAAATAAAAATCACTAACAAGAGAATCAAATTGATGATATACTTCACCTAAGCTTAAGAAGTTCCAAGTACCGTATCTCCTTCTCGGTATTGTAGGTGAACTGAGACAACAAACGATCAGCTAGGAGTGTACGATATTCATTTACAAACAACTCTTTGCTTCCATACACATTCACCAGCATAGAAATAATATCTGACGTTCGTCGACTTTTAGAAGTCTTGGCTGAAATCAGAGGCAATAAATACTTTTGCATTCATACCTGCCAACTGTAGAAGAAACATAATTACAAACTTTAATTCTCCCCTACAACTTTGTAGTATACACATCCCCCCCCCCCCCCCAAATTAGGTATTTCACAAACACCGAGCTGATTATTCATATAGTGGGCGACACAAATACAACACTGGAACATAACCTTGTGACCATCATGTTATGGATATCCCTGGCTAGCACACCATAGAGCAGAGTTTCAACTCGAATATCACAGTCTATCTTTCAACAAGTTATCAACACAGATTGTTCCATAGTTTGTACTCTTCACCAAATATTATTAAGGTAATCGAACCAAAGAGGATGAGATGGGCAGGGCATGCACAGAAAAGATGAAAAATGCACATAAAAATACTTGTGGATATGTGGATTATATTAAGTTGGATCTTTTGAAAATAGGGTTTGGGGATGTGAACTGGATTCATCTGGCTCAGGATACAGATGGGTGGTAGGCTGTTGTGAACACAATAATGAACCTTCAGGTTCCATAGAACTGGGGCAATTTGTTGATTAGCTAAACATACTATTAGCTGCTCCATAGAAATAGTTGTATGTTTCATCCAACATAACACAAGACTGTAAGTTAGGAAACATTCAGTAGTCAAAAGTGTTACATTAAAATAACTGGCACATTGCATGTATATTTATATAGTATAATTAAATACCTTGAAACTTGAGTAGAATGAGGTATTCAAATCTGCTGACTAACTAACTAACTAGATGGCTTACCAAACCCGAGGGTTCAACACCGAATTAACCAAAGCCCTCCACCAGACCCTGTCCTGGGTCAACAAAATCCAGTCTCCTTCAACTCCTATCTCCCATAGATCCCGCCTGACATTATCCTCCCATCTACGTCTAGGTCTCCCCAGCGGTCTGCTACATGATGTATTACAATACAAGTGGTCAGTTTTAAAGTTGCCTTTACCCCTGAAGAAATCACTCCTAGCACCAATAGTATATAAGGCTGTGCACCAAGAACATCCAATATGCAAACAGTGACTTTACTGATAAATAAATCATAACTTACATGGATCAGCATCAACAGGATCAGGGTTCCAGCCTTCCCAATTAGTCATATCTTCATCTGAAGGAGCACCTTCGTCAAGTTGCAATGCTTCACCCCTCACGAGTTCATCAGCTAACTCACTTGGTCCTTCTTCCGTCAGGCTGCTCACTACACACCGTACAGTATCATCACGCCAACGCAAGTAATGCCTGAAATTAATTTCTCTGAAAATATCCTAAAAGACTTCAAGAATAATGTCTGTAGAATTATTCAAACATATAATAAAATTTAATCACCAAATAAAATATTAGTTTGACATCACATACAGTGATCAATTTCATATTATCAATTGCAATATTCTTGCATGTTCCAAAATTCATCTTTCAAAATTCTGACTCTCAATAATCTACTCTCTATGCCAGTGATTTTAGCTATTATGCAAATGCACGCACAAAACAAGCATCAGTAATTAAAAAGAAAGTATTAGTATTTATCAGCAAGAAATGTGTTGTAGTATTCTGTTTCAATATGCCAAAAATCTTTGTGCACCCTACACCAACTATTTCCTACGCACACATCCTCTTACAAACATACAGACTTCATACTTTTTACTGTTCTTTCTGTTTTACAGGGCAGGCAATGAAAACAGAACTACTTCCTCCTTTATTACACTTCAAAAGATATTTCCATTTGAATAAGATAGAATATGTATATAATATTCTCCCTAAGACATCCTAACATACTTGGATGAACACAATGTAAACAGCACACAGTCCAAGTATTTACTTGGGTTGATGTTGTAAAGAGATATATTCATACAACAGCTCAGTATCAGTAAGGATACATACCTGACCGGCAGGGTCACTGTTTCAAGAAGTACTCCTGTTGGATCCAACTGTCGAAGAGCCCTGATAGCTGCTACATATGCAGTTAACACATCCGGAGTGTTAACTCCTGGATGCAACAAACGTGTCTCAAGGGCTCGTTGCAATTTCTGTGTCAGATACAACCTCAAGTCTGTCTTCTGCAGACAAATCCGCAAGTCTTCCACTGCAGGCTGTGAATCAGGATATTCTAAAATGTCAAACAAACATCTTTCCCTTAAATTACCAACTCCCAATATAGTATACTATAACAATTTGCTAATGTGTGATTCTAAAAGACATTACGCACCAGGAATTTAAAAATGGAACAATCCACATATGACAGCACTGTTGGCTGGTTTCAATTGCCTCAAGGTATGGTCTATGGCCCTGGTCTCTGCCTATCTAAGCAGGAGTGCAGAAACAATTTCTAAAATGGGTGCACTCATTTGGCAGTTTCTATGTCATGACACTCATGAGAATGATGGTCGGCAGAGGAAACCTGCAGTTTAACCAGAACTCCAAACCATGGTGGGCAGGGGAAAAAGCTTTAATATGTAAACAGACATATTCACATAGACCAGACTGGGGAACAAACCCAGAATGCTCTGAATGAGAGTCCAGTGTCTTACCTGGAGACACAAAGTCCACTGACTGCATTGTTTTGTACTCAGTTTCAAACATGTCATATGTTTGTGTATGTTTTTTATAGATATATATTGGTTATATCATAGTATAAACATATCTGATACTTAAATTAATCATTATTTCATTTTCAAGAATAAAACACTGTAACAATGACACTTCCAATTCATAAACAATCCATTCCTTTTCAATCCAACATCCCTATTAAATGAAAATAATAATTGCAACACAAGTTTATATAGGATAAACACACAACATTTACATAAAATGAACTCACCTATAATTATATTGAACAACTGTTCAATCCTTGTGCGAGTGTAAGTCTCATAAAGAAAGTGTGATATTTTCTGATGAAATTTCTTTATGGAAGACTGAGTTGATACTGCATTTACATTGTAAATATGAGTCAGCCACCCCATTACAACTGTACTGAGCCACTGTGAAGCAGAAACAAAGACTGAAATAATTACTTAGTACTAGAATGCCATACCATGGTCCTGAATTTCACATTTCCTACAACAAAATTTAATTAATACCCATTAAAATATTCTCATTACAACAGGAACAGGAACACTTACTGACTCCAAAGAAGATATGTATGATGTATCAAAGCTTCCTTTGCAGGATTCCTGAACATGATTCTCAATCCTGATATGAATCAATGTAGTGATAACCTCACCAGCAAGTCTCTCCAGGAGGTCCAACTCAATGAGTTTCCTACAAATCAAATTATGAAGTTCATAAATTCTACCTATAGCTAAGTACATCAATATACTGGCAAAATGGATCAACATTTCAGAATACAAACTGAAGGACCCAGACATCTTTACACGCTGACTCAGTTATAAATAAAAATACCATCTACATTAAATATTCGCTTAATGACCCTAATAATTTCTCCATAATGGGTTGGACTTTTCCCACCTTCAAAGTTTGTATACAGAGTTATTTCCCTGAGTTACATTTATGAGTTAATCCATGAAAAAATTAATTCAGGAAAACCAACATGAACATTCATTCTCCAGTCAGATATCATGATTAATGGGTTGTTGCATGGCATATAAGGGCCATGCACATGTATTTGCAGACGGAGTAAATGCACATATATTTTGGATTTAGAAGGACCATGTATTATTTCTCCTGCACATTTCTCAGCAGAGGAAAAACTCTTTATTCTTATCTATGCTTCTATTAGAAAATAACATATTAGACACTGAAGCATAGCAATTATCACTTCTGCCTCTAGTTCAGAAAATATTAAATCAAAATCTCAACCAAAACAACAGCTATACAGAGGTTTATTTGTGGTTTCCCATCTCTCCAGATAAATTCTGGAGTAGAACATCAAAACAGGCTGAGGCTACTAACTTCCCAACTCAACATTTATAATCATCCTGCCACTTGACACTGTGCAAAAAAAGCAGTAACGAAGAGCTACTGAACAAATATACTTTTAAGTAGGACTTGAGGTTTTCACAGTGGTGAGTCTGAAGATGGCTGTCTTCTGGGTTGTTGTGCTGTGTAGTCTGGCAGTAATATACAGACATTTGGTGTCTCCATCATGACGGTGACTCATTGCCCTGATGATGGCGGCAGCAAGGACCTCTGAAACGTTAGCAAACTTCTACCGGACCACATGGCGCAACAACCCAATAGACAGCCAACTTCAGATATATTTTTTGTCCTCAAGTTTTAGCAGCTTAAGTTCAACATAAAATTTCAGCTTTCGGGGATAAGCCACATCAAGTTAGACAAGATTTCAGCAAATATATTCACCCTGAAGATGACAACTGTAATGTCTGCTGAAACAATAGATAACTTTCACAGCCAAGTCTATTTTTCTTCCACCAATTTTCATGCACTTCTCTTGGTTTTAACAGCTCTTTTGGCAACACAGATCATACTGAAGGAAATAAACATAATTAAGAAATAAGTTTCAGTTCTGATGTAAATTACAGAACTGTACTGTGAAATATAAGTAATTTATTTACCTGTTTGTTTCATGGAAAACTAAGAGAATTGCTTGACAGTGGCATTGTTCAATCTCATGACTGCAACCACCACATTGTACAACATCTTCTGACGATTCATCTTGGTCTGTAAGGTGGCAATATTTTCAGTTTATAATAAACATAACTGAAAACATAATGGAAGCTTTTAGTACTATTTTAATTCATAATATTACCACTTTTACACAAGTGTAATCATCTCAGGCCAAGCTCATTCAGTGATTCACATATCATTTCAGGAACACCTATTCCAAAACAACAAGCATTATTCATTATCACCACAGCAGTCATAACACACCTAACTAAAAAAACTCCCTGGTAGCAGAACCTGCAGGTCCAACACCAAAGCCTGCCACAAGCCACGATCCTGAGCCAACTTCATTCGTTTATCATCCTCATAGCCCACCTCCCTTAGATCCATCTTGAAAAAACCTCCCATTCCTTTCTTGGTCTGCCTAGTGGTCATTTTCCAGATTTCCTTACCAAAATTCTGTATGACCCCCCCCCCCCCCAA
>NW_019059994.1:896592-926207 GCF_000696155.1 Zootermopsis nevadensis | reverse complement strand
CTAATGTGTGTTACATGTCCAGCCCATCGAAGCCTCTTAGATTTCGCTATCCACACTATGTTAGGTCACCTGTACAATTCACACAGCTCCTTGTTATGCAATATTATAAATTATCCTCTTATTTCATCCTTCCTAGGTCCAACTATCTTCCTGAGCACCTTGTTTTCAAACACTTGTAATTCACATTCTTCCTTCAAGGTAAATGCCTGTTTTTATTCAACTCAAAAACTGTCATAACCTTATTTATTATCCAAAACACTAAAGATCAGGATATATTCAACAATAATTTTGCCTGTTGTCTTGTATGGTTGTGAAACATAATACATCTATTATTTTTATAGAAAACAGAAACAAATAACCCAACAGAAATATTGACAAAATCACTTTTCACCTTTAGTGTAATAGACTGTTAAAACACTCACGAATAAATCACATATTACTTTCCATGTCCCAAACTTTATTAAAAGATTTGTTGTTTAATGTATAACTTTAGCTTTTTGGAGATAAGCCACATCAAATGTCAATGGTTTTCCAATGTTTCATCAAACACTGCAGTTGTCCCCTTCAGGGTGAATGTCTATTACAATGTTTCAGATGCTTTATATAGACCATGCAGTAGGCAGCACATGCAATGCAAAGGATATGATTGGCAGAATAGAGGAGCAGGGATTGATCATACTGTTTAGTCCCAAACACAGGCTGAAGATAAAGAGAACCTACCAAGATAATTAATAAAAAAAATGTAAATATTGTTAAGTTCTTACCAACGTCAGACTTATCTGCATTACAAAACACTTTGAAAGACACCTTATAGAAATCTTCAGTAATTATCTGATGGGTCAATGGAAGCTGAGAAAGTAATGTTGATGTCACAATCACTTTGAAAGTTCCAAGTAACGTTTCTTCACCATAAATTACCCGGTTAATTCTGGATATGGTTCGAAACTTTTCTAAATTTTCTAACATTGGAAGGAAATTAGAGAAGGAATTGTATAAAAAGTCAACAGCATCTTTAAAACGTTCAAAACCACCAATCTCAGTTTTTCGCTCAGAAAATCTGCTCCAAAAATCTGGAGTAATCTTCTGGCGCATAATCTGCTCAATGCGACATATTACAATGTCTTCTATGCATTTATTAAGTTTCAATTCCTTAATTTCTTCCAAAACATTATCTTCTGGGCATTCTCTGGAACATTCCTGGAAAGAAACATATGCAAAACATGTTTATGTGATAAACTATCAACAAGACAAAGAACATGAGGAAGGGCAGAAGATTTGAAGATAATACAATAATGTAATAATAATGGAAATGTTGGTGCATCTAACCATAATCTGCTGAACTAAACCACTTCATTTTACATTTAATAGCTTAATACCAGTATAGTAAACTCTTACTTGATATTTATTGAGGTTATGTTAACTACACCTACATTATCTGCAAGGATAGGAAATGCCAAGCAAATCTTTTTCCACACGTCGTCTGTAGACATATTAGCATCTAACCAATATGAATTCAACATTGGCTCCAAAAATGCAAACCACAGACCCCCACGGATCCACTGAAAGTTAAGCCATCTGTAACACGGAATACAGCAATTACTTCTTCCTCACAAGGTTTAGTACAGAACAGCATTTATTTACATTCCATGGATATTTCGGAGAAGGGCCCAAGGTAATTCAACAAATTTAATACGAATACTGACACTTCGTACCACTATCCGTCACGCCTGGTAGTACGAGTACGCCGTTCATGGGATGCGGAAAAATTTGAAATGAGGTTCTACCGGTAGAGCCTCTGGCAGCAAGATATGCAAACGAGACTATAGTAGAGCTTGTGAGGTGAGCTGGTGTTATCTGTGTTTATCGACAGAATGGAGTTAAACGAGCAGTTTTATGTCAGTGCGCTTTGATATTTTGACTGTTTTTAGACTTAATGTTTATTAATGTCGGTGCATTCATTTGCTCCCTGGTTAAAAGTGCACCACGTATGTGCCTTACAATTAGACCAGCACCAATTTTATTTGTAGTTCTCACTTCAAGCTCTTGAGGGACCCTCCTCTTTCTTGCAAGGTTTCACCATTGCTGATCACCTTTACCTTATAATAAATTAAACACACAAAATATGGTAACCATATGGAAAGGCATCAGGTTTTTGTGTAATGCTAGTACACATCAACTGATAGCTAGCAGATGAATAAAAAAACTTTGAAGTATTCAGTTATAAAAATATAGCAACAGATTATACAATTTAAAAATATGTTATAACAGATTCAAACAAAATGATTAAAGTGTAAGGAAAGTAAATAAATAAATATACAAGGCCTGCTCAGAAAGTATAAAGAATGAATCTCAAAAATCGAAGATAAATGTATTTTTAAGGATGGGAGGTTACCGTTCGTTCATAGTAGTCAGTATTTACTGTACACACTTCTATCATTCCTACCAATGCTGGAGGCACCCCACAAACAAAATATACAGTTGGTCCACTGCACTGTGTTCAATTGTTTCCACATAATCAGGGTTTCTTTAAAGTTTACAGAGCAGAAAACAAATTGGGATAATATATATATGGTCAGCAAGATGGCTGTGTAATTTGACGCTATCTTCACCTAAAAGTTGCTGCACATATAAAGCTTAGTAGGCAGAAGCATGGTGAATTTACTTGCAGCCATTTATCATGCATCAGCATTTGCAAATTAAGATGTTTTCTGACTTTGTGGAGCTCACTCATGGTGCGTAACAGCCTCATAAACAAAATCAGCAGCATCAATTTGGTTTTGCTGTACACTTGGCATGCTTCTTTCAAAGTTTCTGTTTGTATGATATATGCCTAGTTTCAAAATCATAACTATAGACCAGTGTCTCATCTGTAATTATGTTTTTTGACACATTTTCATCCAGTATATTTCATTATTTTCTGCATACTTGAAAGCAATTTTCTTTCTGATCATGTGCCAAAAAAGCAATGAATTTGGATGAGACACAACTTACCTCATATCCAAACCTTACGGTTAAAATGGCCTAACATGAAATAAATTCCTCTCTCCAGCAATTTCATGTCATTTCTTACTAAACCTCATCACTTATACTGCTTAAAGTGCATCATGCAGGCTTATCACTGAAATGAAACCTTTCAAAAACTCATGCCCTGCACACACTATTGCATTTTCAAAAGTTATCTGCACCAACTGATACATTCTTTCCAATAGTTTCACAAAATTTAACACACACGTTCTTTACTCTCAGACACCATTAAATCAATACAGATTTTGAACACTAATCATGAATGACAAACAATGGAATGAAATGTAAACACACCTGCTAATGTTGTATCATGCATGAGAGATTTGAGGTTTTTGTGGCTGTGAGGATGAGGATTTTCTGTGTTTTGGTGCTGTTTAGACTTGTCAGTAGATGTGAGTCCACATGGCACCAAAACCAGAAGAACATCTTGTCAATATGTTCTTCACAGCTGTATTGCTGTATAGTGTGATTTATCCAAGACATAAATTCAGTCTTGACAGTTTTTGATCAGGCCTTGTATATATGAAAGGGTAGAGGCACCTCTTTAATGAATGTGAAGGCATCTACTGTTGAGTATAATACTGACAAGGAGCTGCATCACATCATCGTTTAACTGTCATACACAAACCATCTTATACACAACATGAACATGTCTTTGTTTCACATGACAGGAGATGAATTATATTACTTATGCAAGTTTTAGTGGAATAAAATTCTAAGAGAAACATAAGAATGGGTTTTAAAGCATAACATTCTGAAGTTGCAGCTAATGTTAAAATTCTTGCTGTTGTCTGCACTGCAGTGGGTTGGGTCATATACACATCACTGCCTACTCTCCCATGACAAAGGAGACCAATTTTCTGAACCATCACAAAATCCTGCCTATTATGTCAGAGTACATGTGGTGCAGTTGTCCTCAAAATGCCACATAATCATCCAAATTCAGTACATAGTTTGGAAACTTGATCTAGTATCCAGCACACTTATTTGCACCTACCACTTGAATATGTAAAAGTGCATTATATTAAAATCCTTTGTAATAATTATGACAAATATGACACTGAGTTAAAATAAAAATATAATGAAGTAGGCCCATTTTAACCAATGATTATCAAACAAGAACATTCCAGCAGAATGTTTCACTGCTCTCATCTAAGACATCTTTTTGTAGTAGTAAATTCTCTTCATTTAGCAAGACAGCATGCAGTGTATGAAACTGTAATTTATTTTATTCTCACTGTTCTTATTAATAATCTTAATAAATGTTACTATTCTCTTTCAAAGCTTTCCTCTTAATTTACAAAACTATCGTACTGTTCTATTTTGTCTAAAATTAGGCAAATTGTTCAGTAGCAGGTACACAAAATAGCATGAACTTGCAGAAGTCACATGAGTACAGTGAAACTTGTATCAAAGGTGGTTCTATAGAAATTTATATATACTGAAATCCTATCTTTATAAGGATCTAGACTGCCTTTCCAGCAATATTCTGAGGAAACAGATTTTGTGGCATATGGCAAGTAACTAAAATTGCACTTGTCCAGTTCAGTGATTCTGACTGTCTAGGCTGTCTAAAAACATTTAGTAAAAACAGATATTGACACATTTATCGTAATAACTATTAACATTAATGGCATCAGATCCTGATTAAATAATATGAACCAATTTCAGTATGTGACTTATAGAAATTATAGTGCACTAATTGCAAAAGTCTTCCTTACTAATTATCTGAGAAAATAAATAACACCACACATATTTCTAAAAAAATTGCACAGTGTTTAGGCTGTCATGGTAATGGTTTTAAAAGTCTTACAGTTACAATTAGGAATATCACATTCATAGCAATATGAAGATGTAACAGACCTTCAACATAGAAACATGGCGAGCAAAAAATGTTGTGCTGTGCTACATCTATCTGCCACTGATCGTGGCAAAACACATCTAAACTCACTATCATGAATTGCTCTATTTTTCATTTAGAATAGTTTCCCTTAAAATACAAAATCATAAAAAATAAATTATAACAAAACATGACATAAGGATGGAATGGCTTTTACAAGTAGTTTAAAATGTTCATATTAACAAGTGATGGCTGATAGTTGGACACAACACATTCCACCAGGCTGCTACACAGTTACTTGCACCACTTGTTAAGAAACTGTGTTCACACACAGACATAGTAAATTGTACGCTCTACTGGTGAAATCTCAGCCTGAAGAAATGCGTGACTAACCACTTGCATTTCCCCACAAACTCAAGTATGAACTGCCTCTACTGTAGATGTGTTACCTGAGGAGAAACTAATACAGTTATTGCAAATACTGTATTTATACAATCCAGACTTGAAGGAATGTCAATTTTCACAACCCACACAAGAGCATTCCAATTTGAAGTTGTCTGTTAAATATGGTGATGACAACATGATGGTAACATTTCAGAAACTCTAATTATACCTACATAAAAATCCAAATTTCACCTGCACTTTGGATTTACTTTTCTAAAATGTATTTCTATTTAAAGCATAAGTAATTACATATTTTCCACAGAAGTAATCTAATCTTTTTTGTTCCTCACACAGAACTTTTTAAGAAACTTTAACATCAGATTATCTTCCACAGACTTTGTTAATCACCAATTGTGAATGGAATTGCTCATGCCTTAATAAATCCCTGATAGCCACATGACAAATTCCATTGATAAAAAAGGAGGGACTTTTTGGTTTCAGCTTTTACGACGTACTGTTTATTTAATTAGTGTCCAGTTCCTCACACTTCTCATTGCTCAGAAATATAAATAAATAACTGGACACTAGTCAAATTCTTAACTAAAAAAAAGCCTCTAAAATGGGCACATTAATCATTTCATGTTGTGTTTTAAAAATATTGGTACATGAATTAATAATTAGGCTTCTTAACAGGATCCTGGAATGTGATGAATTCAATTTACCATCTACACAACCATTTACTGTATCATACTGCACTACATGTTTCGACCTCTTCCAGCCTTCTTCAATTGCATATCATAAACATCAGATGGTACCACAGACAGGAAATCACTTTATGGATCCATGCATTGGTTTGCAGTTGATTACTGTGATTTCCTATCCATCATACCATTTAATATTTAAGATATGCACAAGAAGATGGCAAAAAGAGGTCAGAACATGTAGTGCAGTATCATATAATGAAAGGTTGTGCAGACAGTAATACTATTTACAACCATGTTCTTCAAATTCTTAACTGGATGCCTAATGATAGTAAGTTTCCTTAAATGTAATCAAAATGATGACCACTACAAATGTTATCCAGATGTCTATGTTCATCATACCACTGTTTCCAGTTTAGGTGATTTTCCAAGTTGAGACGCAATAGTCATTTCACTGATATCATCTGATTCAGAATCTGAACTGTTAGCTGAAGTTTTTCCAGGTTTCTGAAATAAGAAAAAGAAGATACAAATAAAAG
Organism: Zootermopsis nevadensis; assembly: GCF_000696155.1. The sequence goes on along the minus strand of NW_019059994.1, from coordinate 919,719 downwards.
CATGCGTGCGCACACGTGTGTGCATGTGTACACCTCTGCCTCTGCATTCATGTGTGCAACCAAGCAACATATCATGCCATCATAAACAGCAAATTTCACATTTTTATTGTCACTGTATTATGGTAACATGGTTTAAGAATGTGCCTCAGGTTCATCTTAATAATGGTAGGATAGTCTTAAGACAACTGTAATAGTAACAGGATTATTTTAAGTCAACTGAATTAAACAGAATGCTACCCAGGCAAACTTCTGACTCTGAGTGTCCCATTTACTAAATTTAATTAATATCTGATTGCTGACCACATGAAGAAGGTACCAGTTAAATAATCAGGCGAAGCTAAAACAACTAACTTTCTGGGCATTATCTATCATCTTGATTTTTTGTTAAATAAACAACATTTTGAAGACTGGAATTTTTATCCGTCATCGGGTAAAACCTATTCCGTTGGGCCCAATTGATAGAGCTAGTCCCTATCCCTGGAAATTTTGTTAAAAAAATCAAGGTGATGTAAAATGTCCAGAAAGTTTGTTGTTTTAGCAATACACCATCATCACAAACCTTTAGATTTTGTTTATTCAAGTAAAGTGTTTGGTTATTACTTATTTAGTTTGAGTGACATGTCATGGAAATTAAACATGATATACAAGTTGGAAAAATGTAAATTGTTATAATATAAGTACACTTACAAATTAATATTCTCCATTACACTTCTAACCGAAGGCACTCAGTTGTACAAAAACCATTCTCTTTACATACCTCCTTGGTATCACAATGGGGCCTCTTTTTTGCTGCTGATCCTAGCCTCTGCACAATTTGAGGTAGATCAGGGTTGCTCTCCAGAGTAGAGCACTGACTAGATGGGGGATGACTGTAGTCTGGAGTATTCTCTTCATCAGACCCAGCAACATCAGCTGTAACAACTGTGGATTTCTTCAGCCTACGTGACCTACATCGTGGAGCAACAGGCCGCCGAGCAAAGCTGTAAATCATTACACATTAGTTTCTGATACATGCAAAGTGAAAAGATCTGAACTAGAGACTTTTCTATCTGTGCTGTAAACAATGCATTAAGTTTCCCAAAATATAATAGCCATTAACAAAACGTTCTCAGAAGAAACTGATGCCTGCAATCTTAAACGTTTTCAATCTATATGATGAGACAATGATGAAGAATAAATTAATAATTATATTATGATCCATTTCTATGAGTAATCTAAACCAGTACACAGTTTATGTTAAATCTGTCAGTCAGTAACAGATATGTACTTTGTTTTAATACAAAACAAGAAATACTGTATATGATATGATACCACTGGTCACTGACACAAGGGAACAGTGAAGAAACACCTAAGCACATACTTGGGTTTGATACCACAACAGAATTGCACAGACAGCTGTATTTGGAACTAGACAGATTTTAACAAATACACTGCAGTCTTAAGTTTGAAACCTGCATAAGAATCTAATAACAATAAGCACAACCAAAACATAGATAACTGCATGTAAATGTATGATTAATAGTTTTATATATGATAAATCAGATTCATTTTCTAATGTACTGATGGTCTTACATGAAATTTATGCAATCACAATACACACCTCCCTCGGTGAAGTTCATAGCTGCCTGCTGAATACTCTCCTTCTTCCTCTTCTGACCAACTTTCACACATATCATCCCTTGAGTCTTGAGAGTCTATTGTTTCAGAACTGTCTCCCTGTCTCAGCCTAAGTTTTGCAACAGGGTGTACTGAATCTACAGAAACAATAACACCTTGATACTGGGCTGATAACTCTCGGCCACTTCTACCAGCTGCCACAATTCTCCTGGCTAGTTCTTCTTCACTGCAAAATCCATCCTTATGACTTAACCCTGATAGCATTGAAATAACATCATCAGGGTTCCCATTGTTGGCAGTGGTTTCGACAGCAGGTGGTGCAGATGCTCTGTTTCCATTCAAAATTTCATTCACTTTCCTTCCAAGACTTTCCAAATTTTCATCATCACTTTCACGAATAGACAGTCTTAAATTGCAATTTGGTTCAGAATCATCCGAGTGATCAGGATGTGGTTGCAGTTTGTCATCACAATTTATGCTATTTCCATTTAAGCTCTCTGTCCCTGGAGATTTATCTATCACTTTGTGCTCTTCTACCTCTTTGACTGTGCCTGCCTGAGATACGGTCACACTAAACTGACGGCCAGCAAAGTGGGGGTTAGGACTGGTGTCAGTTTCACTGATGTCCATCATTTCAGTCTGTGTCTCACCATCCACCAAATACTGTAGTTTGGAACTGGCATCAGTCTGTAAAACAAAACAAAAAGAACAAGTAAGTACTCACTGTAATAAATTATTAATTCCTTAAGTTACAGATCATGTTATACCTAGAACTCAAGGTCTGAAAATGCAGTAGCCTGCATTCAGTTTGTACTTTGAGGGACACCAGTTTTTAGTATGTGACTTGCCTTAGCACTGTCAACCTGTGCCGTTACAAAAACTGAAGCTTAAAAGAATAAACACTTTTTAACACGCTTCACTAAATTCTACATTTACATAAAATATCAGTGTAGAGGATATTCAGAGTAGCAGAAAATAAGTAGAAAATAAAATAGTGTGACGCAAGAGCATAACTCAGGAGTAATCAATCTCACAAACATGGAAGTTACCTTAAAATAATAATAAAAAACCAATAACAACATACAAACACAAATCTTTACAGTCCACGACTGTAATCTATAGAGACTTGCGGGGTGAAGGAGGAAGGAGGAAAGATAGCGTCTGCCTTTAACGCTACGGAATTACTGCATTCCTTGCAAGTCTCAAGATTACAGTTGTGGACTGTACTTTCTTAGTGTTGATACATTATAATCCTTTAAACTGCATTATTCAATATTCATATTCCTGATTTCACCCCACCTTTTTATTTTGGCTGGCACCAGATTTTGTGAAGCTGCTTTGTGTCCTACATCTGTGTTGTTTCAAAAGATGTTCACAAGGTGCACCTCCAGTAGTAGTGATTAGGCTCTCAGGCTGCTGTGATACACTGTTAAGTACTAAGGCTGCCATGATGGGATTCTATTAAACATAATAGAAATAATGTAATCATGCCCATATCCATGCCTCAAACACAAATCTTTGACTACATAAACATTGTACTGTCACCACAATACCTGATAATAAGCCATTATCTTAACTGTACCATGAATTACAAATACGATAACAGGAAGTAAACATTGCTATTGGATACCTAATTCTACATTCCTAGATCAATTCAAAGTAATCTCTACTGCCACAAACTTGTGTTTTTTTCACCTCATTCACTTGACAGTACCTATACCTGAAATGTCCTCACAATCTTGTGTGCACGACACATTTAGCAGAATTCAAATACAATATCAAATTCTGAACCTAACACCATGTCAATGTCCAGAATTTCTGAAAGGTAAGCAATCATTCTACATGTGTATTTGCAACTAATGAATGCTTGCATCTGTATGGTGTATACACTAGACCTGTAAATTAAAGTAATAATGCAATCTGGTAATCTAGTTCTCTGCAACATTTCAGTCAGTAAGATTTTGAATTTGTAAAATTTGCCCATTACATCAGCATCATGTTTGTATTAGTTAATACACAAAATATGTTTCATACCGAATTCATAGAAATGCTGATAACCTATAACAAAATAAAATTTCATATGTTCCACTGGCTACTAGTTATTGCTATAAAATCAAAAGTAAAATACGGATGTTGCATGTCACTACACTGCTGTTCACATTCAACATAACCTAACCTCAACAAAAGTTAACATATTTTCTGATATATACTGATCAAAAGAAAGTTTTTTGGGAGAAAAATGTGCTGTAAAGGACTCCTTAAGCATGCTTTCTTTCAGAAGGGGATCATTGAAGGTTATGAACTGAAATTTAAATGAGTAGATTCAGGAAGACAAGGTTTTACTATGATATTAAAGTGATGACCTGTCAATGCATAACTTTCACTAACCCCATGGGCCCAGTTATGTGGTGACTCTGGACTAGTCTGCATCTCAGGTGAGGTAGGAGTGGAATGATTGCTGGAAGAGTGGCGCTTGCACAGCTGCTTCTGTGCTTTCAGCAACGAGTGCTTGATTCCAACTTTCTTCTCTCGTCTAACAACAGCAGAAACTCATATGTTAACAAAGTAATACTTTTCCGTAACTACAGAACATAAATGCCAGTTAATTTACAAGGTCACATGCAATACATGTCAATGCTGGTTTAATGCAAATGATCGATACTATAAACAAACTACTCCACAGCAGAAATTAAAATCCACAGACTGTCTAAATGAAGCAAAATTCGGATTAGTATATTTAATAGAAATAAAATGCAGCTGACTGCTTGGTATCAAAACCAACAGAAAGGTGATTAAAGGGAATGGACCAAAGGCCCGGCATATGGTTGCTGACAAGTGTAGCATTAAAAAATATGTCAATACAAATATTTTGGAAATGTAAAGTTCTGCATATGGTATAATTGTATAATTACATAAGTGTGTTGATATTCTGAACATAACGTTATCTTAATTTGATTAAAAAGACAGTATAAGTCAAATAAAAAACCATGTCGCTAATATAGACAAGCTTACTTGAGTAATGCCTGCTCCCACTTCTCTACCTGGCGCAGCTTCACTCTCAGCACCTGTTCTCGCTGTTCTACTTGCAATAACTTCACCATCAGCTCCTGTTTCTGCTGGTCTACCTGCAGTAATCGGGTAATCATCTCCATATACATGTCATTGACACGATCTAACTTGCGCTCATAGTGCTCCCTGATATCCTGAGCATGCTTCAATTCATCATTTCTCTTCTTTATTATATCCTCTTCATATTTTGGAAGATGGGTTCCATTTGACTGCATCTGCTGCATATGCAATCTTATTTCCTGCTTCCATGTTGCCTGTAAAAAGACACACTTATGTTTCACATGTTATCATTTATTATGACCAGTTAAAATGCATTATCTTGAGAGAACCTTCAAGCACAAAGATATGTTTGAGTTGGGTAAACAATTTACATACATGCTACTCCTTAAAAATATCATCAGATCATCATCATTAGTATTCCCATAGAGTAAATATGTGTATCACTTCACACTCACATTAATCATCTTATTTTTTTATTTCTTTATTCTATGGTTTACTGTATACCAATATCAACACCTTGCAATTTTTGCTCTCCCTAGCAGCATAGCAGAGAACTTCCTTAGCAGGAGGTGCATCACCACATGTATATAATATGTGACACAGTTGTGTTCCAGACTGCTCGTCTGCAGTTGTAAAATTAAATATAATGTTGGGAAAAGCATATTTCTAAAAATAACTTTGTCGTGGAGGAATTATTCAATTCTTACACCGCAATGTAAAAAAATATGGTGGAAAAGTTTCGCACAAAAGAAAGGACAACAAGTAAATATGGAAATAAAATGTTTTGACCAGACTAAAACTGCATGATACAAAATACTGTTGCTCCACTTTGCTCTTTAATATGGCATGTCAAAAGTTTACCTTATGAAAGAGCAAAACTGGTATTACATGTAAAAACAGTCTTACAAAATACCCCTAGATTGTGAAGCAAGAAGGCAGTAAGTACTGCAGGTAATTTAATGAATTGGTAATCAATTAATTTCTTAATCCATGCCCTGTGGCTCAGGTTTATAATTTATGATCAGGTATGATTTATTTAAAGTAACTACACAGCAATCAAAAGTTTAAACATTTGCTAATGACTGCAGGAAATCCCACAAAATCAGGAAAACCTTGAAGCATGTTCAAAAATACTGTTGCTAAATGCAAGATTAGCTTAGATCAGGAAGTTTGGTACTTTGGTTAACTACATACTGTCCTGAATATACATAAATAGGAGTGTGAAGTAGGACTGTGCTATCTTGCTACTACAATATGGGTACCTGTGTTCTCAGATAGTCTTCAGGTGACCTGTTAAGAACTTCTACAGATGCAATGTCCAAGTGGATAAGGATGTTCTTGAATGAAGGCCTATTTCGAGGTTTAGCGTTCCAACACTGTTTTACCAGCAGGCGGAAACCTTCTGGACATGTTGAGGGGATTGGAAGATGCAATGAATAACTCCCTACTCCATACATAATGGCTGAAGAGCCTACATCTTTGTATGGTGTTTCACAGGTCAAGAGTTCCCACAACACCACACCATAAGACCTGAACAACAAATCACAAATGTAGTTTCTGTGATAATAATTAAATTACTAAAATACAAGTTTTGAAAGGTAAAGAATCAATAAAAGCAAAGACAGAGATGAACAGTCATATTAAAGAAGTAAGAAATTGTAACTATTCAAACTGATAAACAGGTAATGACAGAAGTCAGCACATACATACGAACATATATTTTATCTACTGAATGCTGGACATTTAATCACTAACAGTATAAGTAAACTAAAGCAGCACAGATGTGCTCTTTGTGACCAGTGGCATGCTATTATTGCACACTGCATAGAAAATGAAGTTAAGAGATAAGATAGGAGCTTAATGTATTTGACTAAAGAAATAAAGGAAAATCAACAAAAATACTTTCAACATGTATTCAGAATGTTTAAAGATCATATATTCAGGAAGTTGCTGCATAATAAGCCATATGGAAGAAAAAGGCCATCCCTTCAACAGATGGAAGCATCAGTTGATATATAAATGGGACTGGATAAAGCCAAAAGGTCTAACATTGCCACTGACGCCAGTGACAATAAATAGCTATATAATTCAACTCAGTTCTTACCATATGTCCACTTTCTCTGAGTATGGTTCACTACGTATAATTTCAGGAGCCATCCAAGCTACAGTTCCAGCAAAGGTCATTTTGGTACTAATTTCATTCCATTCTCGACTTGTACCAAAATCACTTATTTTCACTACCTCCCCATGACCAATTAAAACACTGCAAAAAATCATACATCCATCAACATTAAAATGTATAACATTTGTACTGAACACTGATGTTACAATAGCTTGGTCATAAAAGTGATAAGCCAGAACTGATGCAGAATTGGTCCTTGGAAGATATGTTGAGGATTTGAAGATGGCTGTCTTCTGGGCTGTTGCGCTGTGTAGTCTGGTAGAAGTTTACCGATGTTTAAGACATGCCCCCGCACTCCTATTGGTTCACATGTCCTCACCTTATTCTGACACCAGTCCCCACTGGTTAGGATTTGGCTATTCCTTAATAGTCCAGTTCCTATAACTCCAGCATTTTCCACTCACGTGGCATACTCACTGCCCTGATGATGGAGCCAGCAAGGACATTACTCAGAGGCATATATAAACTCTGTAGATCTCATTAAACATTTTTGAAACCTAACATATGTAGATCATATGTATATAATTTGATATGAAAGACAATGTTTTGTGCATTTTTAAAGCAATTATCAATTCTAAGAGTTTTATATAATTTAATCTGAATACCAAACATTAATTTAAATACTTTGAGTACAAAATATTCAGTACCATTCACAGGATTCTTCCCAAAAAACCCAAAACTGTAACTAGAAGGCGGGAATTTGCTTTTAATATGAGCATATCATTGTAGAGTTTTTCTTACTTTGGACTCTTGAGATCACGATGAATAATCTTGTGATTGTGTAGATAGTGCATTCCAGAAGCTATCTGTTTTGCCCAATTGACAAGTCGCAATGGTGGAACTTCTTCTCCATCTTTGAGTAGATTATACAGTGGGCCATATGGACAAAACTCCATAATGATGCAGTAGCAAGGAGCTTGTGTGCACACACCCCTGGAAGTGACACCATGATCATCATCATCCTTTTTATGTTCTGGCCTCCATAAAAAGAAGTGCACATTCTTCATATTAATACATCCTTATTAAGATTTTCTGATTACCTAGCAAAATAATACTATAATATGAATGTTTATTAGCTCCATCTTTATACAACAAACAAGTTATGTGTTGTGTAACGACAGAACTAATAAACACTTAAAGTCCACTTCACAACATGATGCTCCTGCATAATCTTAATACTACAGCACTTCGAATATGGGCTATTGCTCATGTGATTACCTCTAAGATTATTTACTGTAACTTCATAACTTAACAACTTCTTATTGAATAAGGGCTGTTTGTAATTTTTTTTTCAAGGTATATTAAAATTCCTCAACATAATACAAATTAAAAAAAACCAATAATTCCAAATATTAAAGTGGTATAACAGAATTTCATAAACTGCTTCACAAGAACTACAGGCACAAGTGACTGTACATGAACTAAAACATAAATTTTTAAAACTGCCTCTTGAGGATCTTGAATATAAGCTGATAGGAAGTCAACTCACCTGAAGAACAATATGCTGATTAAATTACAGAGAAAACCAAGCAAAGGAAGTGGTGACAGACTGCGAACACAGCATGTATAATGTACATATATCATCAGTTACAAGCTTTGCATCATATCTAGTATACAGAGTGAGTCAGAAGTATGTTTACAAACTTCATGTGCGTGTTCCAGGATCAAAAATAAGAAAAAATGTTCCCATGAACATGGAGTCGCAAATGTTTCATTTTCGAAATAATAGCCCAAAATAAGTTATAATGTATGCCTTTATTGCCAAGTATAAGGACAGGGATGATTCTTTGTAATAGATGCTCAAAGGTTGCTCCTCCATTCTCCACACATGCACGAGCACGACGTACACAGGACTGACGAATTCGTTCGTACACACCACGGTTTCCTTGAATTATCTGGCATGCAATTTGCACACGTTCCCATAGGTCGTCTTCATTGTTTACGGGTGTTGCATAAACGACGGACTTCAAATGACCCCACAGATAAAAGTCCAGTGGATTCAGGTGCGGTGACCTCGGTGGCCATGCTACTGGGCCACGACACCCAATCCATCGCTGAGGGTAATGTTCATTGAGATGATATCTGACACGATGGGAGAAGTGTGCTGGTGTTCTGTTGTGCATAAACCACATTTGTCTTCTTGAATTCAGTGGTACATCTACAAGGAGACATGGCAAGCGTCTTCTTAAGAATCACCGATATGAAGGTCCTCTTAGATGCGATGGAAGCATGTGTGGACCAATAAGCATGTCGCCAACAATTCCTGCCCAAACGTTTATTGAAAATTTGTAATATAAAGTCAATTCATTGAAACTTATTTTTGGCTATTTTTTAGATAATGAAACATTTGCGACCCCATGTTCATAGCAACATTTTTCTTATTTTTGATCCTGGAACACATACACGAAGTTTGTAAACATACTTCTGACTCACTCTGTATAACACAAATTTTGTCTTGTGTCATGTTAAGTACCTCAACAAGTTTCATATTTGATTTCATGTACAGCCACCAAGAAGGATTAGGCAGAACTGGAAACAGACTTGGCATGTGATTCAGCTCAGACTATTTTTTTCTAAATTTGTGTACCTGCTTATGTTTATAAAAGGACCTTGTGATACAGACTTCCTAGATCAGGTTACAGTATAGTGTTATTTTACTCACTTGAACTGCACAATGTTGGGATGATTTAGTTTCCTGAGATTCCGAATGTCTGTTTCCTTTTGCTCCCTAACTTTCTTCACAGCAACCACTTCTCCTCTGAGCTTACCGCTGAAGACAGCACCTTGAGCACCAGAGCCCAGCCACTTCAGATCACTGATTGACTCAAATGGTATTTCCCAGTCATCTGCACATTTTAAAATTAACTGGTTAATACAATACTTCAGTATTTATGGAGTAATAATAATTATTCTGGTTGGCCATATAAAAATACAGTTTTGCAGTGAGGATCCACTAACTTTGTCAGGTTTCATCACAGAAGAAAGCCAAACAGAATTATAGGATAATTTAGAAAATATATGTAAAATTTGTCAGATATAACCTCAAAGTTTCACACAATTGCCATGGTTGCAATTGTTGCAATTAATTGTTGAAATTACAAAAATGTATACATATTCAGTAATCAGTTAACACTTACTCAATAAGTGTCATCTCCTGGTACATACTTATCTAATCCATCCCAGTAGTCTTAAAAACAAGGCATCTTCTAGCACATCACAAAGTTGATTTAAAATTCATGGTTCACAGCCATGTTTCATTGAATGTGTGTGGACTGATTATACGTGTACATTCTATTTACATTACATTTTGGAAATATTGCTTTAAGTAGGTTTGTTTACATTTCCAGGACTGGTAATCCTTAAATCACCTTGGTGTCCTTTGATTTCATTTGCAGTTGCCTTGCCAATGATGGTCCAGACTGGACGGAGACAGCCCCAGAGACCATCAATCCAGCCAGTGTGCTGAGCTGCTGAATGGTCTTGATAGCCAACACTGACACCAGGACTACAGGGAGATTGCTTGCTTGAGTCGTCATGACTGGTCTCATCAGAACGTTCTTCTGGAGGAGGCTCTTCCTTGGGTGATGACGACTGCAGACTCAATTGCCCCAATTCCTCTTTGATGCACAATATACTGCAAACCATTCAGAAGAATGTGAATTTGTTCAATATGTAATCTGTCAATGGTTCTCAACTGTTCCTGTTTCACAGACAGAAAAAAAAACAATGAAGATGACAACTTCTGCGATATTGCACTGTGTAATCTTCTGGAAGTTGACCAACGTTTCTGAGATGCCTACTGCTACCATCATTCTCTACAGATATTGTTTCACATTCTACAAAGAATGGCCAAAATAAATTGTTTCTCTCTGTAAAATCAATTAACACACAGATTAACATATATCTAAGCTAATATGACAACGGCGCTTATGTCGCCCAACCTCAAAAATGCGCGCGCCCACCATGTTTGTATGTGAATTGGAACGTACAAAGGCAAGATCACCTCTACACGGCATGACATATATACCAAATTTCGTGCAAATCCGTCAATGGCCCAGAATTTACTGGGGATCTGAAAAGGCATTGGCATGACGTACTGTGCCTAAAACTTTCCTTATAAATAAGTAAAATTGGCGAAAAGTTAAAAATCGTGAAATGACGGGCAGACGATACGCAGGCAATACCAACAAATTACTATGTCAAGAATTCGTTATGCAGTTACTGCAAATAATCAATTACAAATAGCTTTGTGTCAATAACATACATGACCCCTATGTAAAAGACTAATGCCAATACATAATGCAATTAGTAACAAAGTTGTCGGTCGCATTGCTTGGAGCCTACAGTGCAATGAGCGAGGCAGCATCCGTCCACGATAATGTCAAGGCCTACCTTACAATGCAAAAATAAAGTTGTAGTAACATTTTTGGGATTACATAAAACACGCTGATACAGTTAAACGTTGTTTTCACTTGTGTTCGTTACATGTTTCAGTAAATATAACTTACGAAATTTTCATGATGCTTTTCCTTGGACACTAGTTAATAAGTTCTGTCACGCATCTAAGATGCTCAAAAAATCACTGAATTTCAGCCTACAGTGCCTTTAGTTTGATCACTGATGAGTTTAAATTACAATGAACCACAAATTCTGAAGCACTTTCGTCCCACCTGTCACTACACGCATTATCTGTACAGCACGTGATGACACTGTGACGTCATATTTGTTATCACTCCAAATACGTCACACATTCCAAACAACATGCTTCTCAAGTAATCATTTTGTATGGACACAAAAGTCTACATGACTTCTCGAAATATTTTAATTCTGCATCTTTACATTCGTTTCGGTCTACTGTTGCCTACTTTAAGGACAGAATGCAGCAGGTCCAAATCATGTTCAGTATTAAACACGTCATAACTAACAGCAAAAATACGTTACGATCTTCCTGTAATATAAATTGGAACCCTCGGAAAAACTACCGTAAACAAGGCACCGAGAGGGCTTTGCTGTTCCGTAGACTCCAACCAAATCCCATATATATAATTTTAATTTCACGTGTTCTTTCAACAGTCATAGTTGCAGACATGACTTAAAAACTTTACAAAATTCAAGCGACCGTACCCTTCCAGCCTATCCGTTCTCACTACCCACAATTATAGTTCCAGATCAAAGAAAGGAGCTCTGCGGATGAAAAGAAAACCCTCAAGGCCTGTCGTCTCGTCGCCATCCGTATTACGCGACGGCCATCATCAGGATACACTGCGGGTATGTGTAAAAATGTTCGCTTTTTACCAACTTACAGCAAACTTGGTACGCTTATGCCTTGATACCAGGAAATAAGAGAGCTCAGAACTTCGCAAGTGTCCTGAGATCGAGGTCCGGTGAGGGTGGTTTCTGAAATTCGGAAACTAAGCACAATATAAGTACGATGCCGTGATTAAACTTGTTTCTTTCAAAGAGGAGATTACAGGGCAAAGATCATAATCCCGAGAACCTGTCCTGGTTTGGAATATCTGTGAAGATGGTTTCTGCAGAAAGGCTACTAAGCATGGTAGAATAACGGAAACAATAACAAATTGTCTATTTCTGCGGGAGATTACAGAAGTAAAGGCTACAAACTCGAAAACTATGCTGGGTTCGAATCCCGGTGAAGATGCTAGGTTTAGGAATAGCACATTTTTGATGTGGTATTCAACGATACTTACCGAATAATCCGAACTATGATAAGCAATCGACTAATACAAATTTATATTAAATGTAAGCATTTGTAGGATTTCGCCGTAGTAACACTGCGGGCACTCTGCTAGAAGTCACTAAAACACTCATCACCCCCTGATGATGAAGGCAGTAAGCACCTCTAAAACGGTCTTCGCCTAGATCTTTGTAGGCTTACAATGAGTTATTCTATTAATCCTTTAAATTATCATTAAAATAGGCTAAGAATAAAATGAAATTCCAAAGTACATCACAAAGTAGAAGCAAATGGCTTCTCGCCATTGTCATTTCTTAAATCGTATATATGTTCTGAACAAGTAATAAAATTTGTTAATCCTCACCGCAATCTATCAATCTACCTCTGAAGTCAAATTCTGGATCGGATTCGGTAAAGAGTGTATATATGGATACTTGTACGCACTTTGTTGTAACACACTCTCACTGACACGTATCATTTTGTGAAACACACGCTATACGTTATGCAGGCATTTATATAGAAGTTGCCTACCTGCTCGTGAAATCTTGTGGAGGCGGTGGGAACCCTTTAGAGTTGCTCGCATTCTTGCTACTGACCAAAATGCTACGGAAAATCATTATATGAATTTCCCGATCGCGATTTCTGGTAGATTTGAACGAAAAAATACGACAGCAGGTATTTCCCATACATGGACGTGCACACAAACACTGGCAGACGAAACGTCTTCAGTCAGCCAACTGCACTGTTTTCCCACTTCCCCTTAACAAGGTTCCATTCATTATTCAAATTATTTACTCAAAGAACGTTAGTTCCGAAGTTACCCGTTCCTCCTATCACGTTATCAGTTGCGCTATCGTCTATCGGCAGGGGTCGACAAACTATCGATAAACAACATTCAAAAACTAAAACTGCGTTTAATTAACCTTTGAAGTACCGCTAACAATTCTCGTGGTCATAAAACTTGTCAGCCAATCCACTGCATACGTAGCGCCCCCCATATGACACCACATAAGAGATACAAAGGGGGGGGGGGGGGGGGGGGGTTCTGGAGACAACAACTCAACAGATTCACGTATGCAAAATCACAATCTTGCAGAAATGCTAACGACGACCAAAACTGGAACGGTGACAGGTGGGAAAAGGCGTCCTACCTAACCTTATATGGATGTAAAAAAAGTTAACAGTAGCTAGAAACTGTTCAAATATTTACACGAACGATGTCGCGGACTGGACACAATTCTTCTACCGTTTGTCCTTTGCACACTCCTGGTTTCCTAGTTCTTGTACGCCATTGATTAAAACATCGCATACCCAGACAGTGGCATTCCTACAGTAAAAATTCTTCCGCTGATAGCCGTTTACTCACTCCTGGTTTGCCAGCTGTTATACACCAGCATTTTTATCTGGATAATCCAAGTTCTTTGTTTTGTTCCACACTCGTCGGTCGGACGTCAGCATCCTGAGGCACGTCAGTGGCACGATACTGGCCCAAAGTTTGAAGCGACGAATAAGAAGACGATTATTTCGAGGGGATGTCAAACGTCTTTCACAATCAGAAGAAGGTATTAAACATTTCCTGCAGGTATGTTATTGCAGCAAGTTATGGAATAATGAGTATAAAAATTTCATCCTTCTGAGATACTGTGCAGTATAGTTTTGCATAAGTCTGGCCGACGTTTCAGATGTTCTTGCTGTCTCCATAATCAGGATATCGCCCTCTAAAATATCGGTCAACTTCTATGAGACTACACAGCGCAATATTCCAGAAGGCTGTAATCTTCAAGTTATGGAAAATATTCCGAAGTTCTTGTACTCGCATTTGGGCTTATCCCGGTAACAAAATAACACAGGTATCGGAACGACACCGAAATTCGGTGAAGAAGTGGACTTTGCAGAGTACCTCAGAAAAGAGGGAAAACATAACCATAAAATACACTTCTTGGTGACCATTTTAAAGCTGAAATGCGGACGCTGGAGTTCCCTGTTGCCCTATGTTAGTTCAGTTTGTAGGCTGCCTTTACACTACAATTATTTTGTATAGAAGCACGTGGAAAAGAAATCAAAATGTTATGAAAAATATTTCGAGGATGGGCCCACGCACCTATTTCGTCCTCAGGTTTGGTCCTCAAAGCAGTTCAGGCATGTCCGCTTGCCAGTCTTTGTCATTTTGAGAAACCGAGGGCAAAGTCTACTTTTGTAATGCAAATGACGGCAAAGCAGTTCATTCATCAACAGACCCAACAAAATGGTAAACATTCGGATCCAATTAACTACATATATATTGTTATTTTGTGCCAATAACTGTTAATTTATAGGATACGTATAACCATTTTGCGGTCTGGGCTAAAATTCCACAAAACAGCTGTACGTACTATTTGCAAAGAGATTTTAACTTCAGCCAAACAACAAAATATCTGTAGCTTAGATCAGCGGTATTCAACCTTTTTTGTTCGAGTACCCCCAGATATAATTTCTCTTCAACTTTGTACCCCCAAAGTTGTTGGTGTATAATTCAAGTTATACATAGTATATAATCTACACCTAAAATAATTAAATAAATTACTGATTATTCAGTGTTTATTATAAAATAATATATTTTTTTTAAATTTCACGTACCCCAGGTTGAATACCACTAGCTTAGATTATGCATAATAAATCAGACATGATTAACTTCTTACGAGAAATCATGTTTAGAATGTACGATCTGAAGCTTTCACGGCGGCTAATAATAATGAATTATCCTCGGCTGAGAGCCCTGATGACGAGGGCGAAGATGGCTCTCGAAACGTTGGTGTTTTCTTCATTAAACCACCTGACACGGCTGGTGGCCCGAGAAGAATTCATTATACATTTTTAGGATGTATGGATAAATCACAGTATATCTTCTGGGATATTCCGCCGTGTAGTCTGATAGAAGTTTACAGACATTTCACAGGTGCTTGATGCCTCCATCATCAGTGCGGATTACTCTGGACTCAACATCTACTTAATGGCATACACGAATTCGCGTAAGAACATAGATGTCTGCAAAATAATGTATTAACTGTTACCGCTCTACTACATAACCTCTTTCAGAAGTATTATAACCTTCAGCGTACCTCTATTACATATTAAGGAATGTTCACAAAAGTCAATTTACAAAAAATCTTAAAAGTATCATTAATTTCAAGTGTTGTATAGGCCTATGCTGCGTAACGTAAATAAACAACATACTTTTTTCAAGAACCCAACATTCTTGGATCTCGGGAACTACACTACAAAAATATGGAGAATGTGGAATTGATGAGACTATGTAACGGGAAGTCAAGGTCGACATATGGAGCATAATGTAGTACGTCCCCAACAACAACAACAACAAAAGAAACAACACCAGTAATGTTAACGTCACAAACAAAAGTTACCTTTCTTTTGGAGCATCCTGTACTTATAGATATCGTGTACTTATTGTATGGTCCAATGTCTGCAAGAGACTGGGCCAAGCCTACGTTCATTTCCAACCTAATGTTTCCACAGACAATCCAGACAACGTAACTGGAGATTCCTCACTACGTCTTAATGCAGCAGGGCCAGCGACCCAGGTAACGGGAGGAGCGAGCGTGTTTAGTGTAGTAGCAGTCGTAAAAATGTTGCTCATATGAGACCAGTTACGACAGACATTGCTCAGATTCTGTCAGATGGTCCTCTTGTCGCTCTTTCAATTTTTAATATAACTTTACTAGCGGAAAGACCCGTCTAAACTCAACGTTTTGTAGAATCTATTATAATTTTCTTCTTCTCTTTCATACCTTTATCTGCTTTAGAAGCTATTCTAAAAGCTGACTAATGGCAGCAGCACTTTCAAATTAACATCGACCATACTACACAGCGCAACAACCCAGAAGTCAGAAATCTTCATACTCACCGCTGTGAAAACCTCAAATCTTACAAATCAGTCATTCAATAAAATCTTCTCGGGCAATCAGCCGCGTTAGCTGGTTACCGTAGTAAACCGACGTTTCGGGAACAAACTCTGTCCCCATCTTCAGGGTTCTGATGTGACTGAATCCTCGGAAGTCCGTGGCTGATTGCCCGAGAAGATTTTATTGATTGTACTCGCCGCGAAAGTCTCAAATCCTAAATCAGTCAATGTTCGTACACAGCTAAAACATATTTTACCTACGGCATTTCAAAGAGGAAGCGATCTCTGCAAGCAGTGGTTACGTCACTAGCTACATCGAATTAAATAGCATGTTTTAACATCAATAACGCCTGCATTTCCTAAAGTCCCTGCAGACTTTCAAGCCGCTTAGTGCAGTTTCATTTAACCTTGCATTCTTGCAATGAGCTGCATACGACATACCTGTTCCTAAAGTTGTCTTGGTCGTCTCGGCTGGCGGACAGAGAAACAGACCCATCTGCATCCTGAGAGCATTCCATTGTTCCCACGGGCGTGTGCATTATCCTGAACAAAAACATCGTATTCAATCACCAGAAACAAATCGCACAGCACAGATTATCACGCATTTTCACAGGGTAGCCGCATTCAGGCAGGAGACTTAACTTCTACAAGCTTCAAATGCCTCATAATAAAATGACAACTAAATAAACTTCAAATGAACACTGACGAAGAAGGAACAAAAAACTAATTCAACGACAACAGCTGTGCCTTTTGAATTAAAAATTTTCACTTCTAGCTCCTGGGAACAGAGTCTTTCCTCAGAAACTGCTAGTCACATGAACCAATCCATACCCCCCGCCCTATTTCCCTACGGAAAACATCACAGAAAAACTATTTCTGCGAATTAGGTAACAATAGGCTGGTATGAAAAAGTGGGGTTAATGATATAATGCAAATGCCGTTAACCTTCGGCCGTAAACCGCAGAATCAATAAGACAAAGACAGCCTAATGTTGGAACCTCATGATGTAAATTTATCAAGGGGTAAATAATGTAATACCAGATTCCTTGATGAACGGATATAATGAAGCCTGAGATGACTCTTAAAACGATCAAATTTCTGATTAATACTGGCCTCGACATTTAGGCTTATACGTTGGTTATTTATCAACGCTGCACTCAGAAACGGCGAGGTTTGATATTAATTAACACGACCTAATTATATTTAGACACGGATTCTAAAATCACGTTTTGTAACATTTTGAAACCTTATTTATTAACCTCGAGATTAAAACTGTAGAAAGTATTAGCTCTTACGTTCTACCTTTGTGGCGGCGAAATGACGTCGGGACACGTGACGAAAACAGATTACAAGCTAGAGATTCAATTTTTTTTACGACGAACGGTACAAAATAAAGAAATTTCGGGAGACCTCTAAACTGAATCGTTAGAAGAAAAACTCAATTCATATTGAAAATAATTTGATTCAACAAGTCTGTGGAATAAAACACTACAGACTTCCAGCATAGCAACTGAGGTCCTCATGGCGGCGAAAATCATGGTGACTCCTTATGAGTTTCTGACGGATTGCCTACCTGGAGACGCAGTCGATGCAGACCGAGTGTCCGTGGTCTGTGTCCGGCTCGAACAAATAAAATTCACAATCAGATCGACCATTTTGGCATATGACTGTTTTAAAAAAATTGTAAAATTGGATTTGAACTTCGTGGAGTGTTCAGCGGTTTCGGAGATAATTAGACTTACGGGCAGAAATACAGCTGCAGTCTTGTCGCTATGCTCCCTCCAATGTATCATAGTGCCCAGGTTAAGGAGGTACCTCGTGTCACGGCGAGCGGTGAGGCGAGGGAGGGAGGGAGCTGGAGAGAAAGTTTGACGGGGCACACTTCACGAGGACCATACCTCTCTTGAGAGGAAGGTGTCTAAACAACGGAAGAAAGTAACGTTGAGCCAGCTTGGTAAACGAACATTTGAACATACCTCCATTCATTTGTAGAAAGTATTTTACTATTTCAACCTTTCATTAAGATCTATATTAATTAATACACTGTTCATAAATATGCTGTAATAATTCTGCGAAAAATACGTGTTGGTATTCACGTCTTGTTAAAAAGGTTTAAAATTCTTTATTGTAGAGTCGGTTTCATTGATGTTAGAAAATCAGATACTTGCATTTGCACTGTACTACAATTTGAATGCCTTATTTTACATTTTGCTGTGGATATGCCACACAAGAAACACAGTTAGGTGTCTACTATCAACAACCAGGAAGACAGGACGAAGCCTTCATAAACTAAGGATAACAGGAGAGCTTCGCTGTTCTCATCGACAAGTTACCAGGGTCAGATGCGGAAAACCGAAAGACGTCTGTAGTACAAAATGTGTATACCTGAATGCACATGTGAGCGGGAAAAACGACGTACGTAATTTTAAAGTGGAAATGCAATGCAAATTAAACAATCCCTTGATTATTTAACGCTGCGGTATGAAATGAATAGGATTCAGAATGTAGACAGTGGCAATACTAGTAATTAAATACATGCCCCTTTCAATTATTTACATTATTCAGACTCCACATTCTACATCTTAACAATACGACCTTGAGCATGATCACCAGTTGTGTTAATTACGTTAGAATGGTTAGTGTTATAAAAATCCAAGTAATACAAAATCCAAGTTTAGACAAGTCTTGGGGGGGGGGGGGTAAATATGTGAGGAAAATTTGTATCAGACACTCATAAGTAATGCATTCCAACATAAAGTTCGTGCTATATTGTCATTGCTACATGTTTATATAATTTAAGGATATAAAAACTGAACTTCGTTGAACCAATGACCCGCTGTATGGAATCACGCACGCCTACAAAATCTAGCCCCTTTCACTTTCACCACACAGACCCTAGTCCTGGGCAATTTGTCATTTACTAGTGTATCTAAACGTCCATTATGAATGCAAAATACATATATAATGCATACATACGTGAATACATACGCACATGCATGCACACACGACCTCAGGTATCAGTATCACTGACTGGCCAGGCTTATGATGATGGGGTCAGCGCCTCGGAACCAAATTCGAATAGGTACATGAAATTCAGGGCAATCATGTGATTAATTTCATTGACTTAAATTCTAAGTAGTCTATCCCCATTCAAACAGAATATAGTATATAATTCTATTTAGAATAATTCTCTTCCATGACAACAATATATTCTCTTCATCTTTTTTTTAACAAACAGAAGAATATCGATTCATTGTTATGGCAACTTTCAGTCTTAAAATTTCCCACACCTAGCAAAAGCATTCCTCAGAACTCTTATGCAACATGATAGATTGAACTCAAATAACATCAAGAGAATTATACTGAGTGAAGAATGAATAACATTCTGTTAACAGACGACTCTATCAGACTGATGGACTACGACGAGGGAAGAATGAACAACACTGCGTAACTTACCTGTTTGTGAATGGGCAGTGTCAAGTGGCTCCACTTGAATTACGAACAATGTGTGGCAGACATCCGATTTCCGTATCCGAACAAGCGAACACACGCACTCAACAGTTCACAGCACACTTCGCTAAACATTGTCCTGGCGAACCCTTTGATACAGGGCCCAGAGCAAACCGAGTCGCATCTTGTCACGAAGTGCTTTACACCCCTCCAAGACGTCAACTCCCCCTCAACAGTAGGAATGCAACATGGCGGACAGGTACATGAGCGCGGGTGCGCGCTCTGTTGGCCGCGATCGATGTACACTAGAGATTACGTCACTGGAAGTGGGGTGAGAGATGGTGGGGGCAAACCTACGGAAGAACGTGGGAGTAGAATTTACAAGTTTGAAATTTTACTCACACAAAAGCACAGACTGCAAGACAATAATTAACACTTGTTACTGGTGCCGATGACAGACACACGGCCAGGTCAGTGGCTGTCAATCAACACACCAGCCACCATGTCTCCCATTCTACTGTCGACACGCAGTGGTGTTCAGCAACACGAATAATCTATACAGCAAGAACTTTCGTCCAAGACCACTAACATGTCCGTCGCCTTTATATGAGGTGGAACCTGTCTGTCTACTGATGTTCGACTGGAGACACAAGCTACGAGGGCGCCCCGAATGTAGATCGATAAAATCCAAACGACGAGGCGACGGCTGCCTGCCTGCCTCCCTGCCCAAGAAATGCATAACCCGTTGTCATAAGTTTGAATTCCTGTAATCACTGCATGAGAGCATGACCCTTGACGCAAACATGAACCGGTGTGTTCTTCTTTATTGCATAATATGCTGGATAACCAATGACTCGCGGTAGGTTCAGTCGGTAGTGACTGGTATTTTGTAGACCAGGACCGAAATCCCAGAACTGTTGGATTTTCTTTCCACCAACACGACTGAAAAGGGTATGGGGCCCGTTCGGACACTTTCCAATGGATAAAAGGGATTCTTTCCTGACAGTAAAGCAGCTGGAGCGTGAAGCTAATGCCTAGGTATTACAAACGTGGAATTTTATTTCTATGCTCTCATTATGACTTTATGGGAGGTTATTGGGCACAGGGAAACTTAACTTCGCTGTGTAAGATAATCACTTCATCGGCACTTAAAACCTATTCGTTTCATACATTTGTGGTCTCTCTCTTTCTCTCTTGTTTTCAAGGTTTAGATGTGTCATATTTACTTTTGATTTATAATTATGTTTTATCCTTTTTTTTATTGAACAGAATTTACCAAAAACCGAAGGAAAATTTAATTTTAATCTCGCAGTAGAATTTCCTCCACTACAGATGTGTTTGTTCATAAGACTCAGTCTCCAGGACCTCATTTGGAAAAACGTGATGCATCACGGGAGTTGAGACTGCACATTTGTCGCCAGAAAAATAACAAAGACCACGACTCGACAAAAGCCTGCGGAATTTATCAAACTTGATCATGTCACCGATTGGCTGGATGTAATACTCGTCTGACGGAAGAGCAGATTCGGTGACCACACATCATTACGGCCTACACGTGGGGCAGAAACACACACGATCTGACAAGGATTCGAAAAGGAAAATGCCAATATAAGAATCGTGCTGGTAATTATTATGTTGCTATTATGCTTTTCAGCCGAATTGGCGGCTGGAGCGTGCACCAGTCACATGTACTACGTCTTGGTAGGAAGTAAAGGAGGGAGGTGGAGGGAAGATGTAGCATTGGTTTCTTAACAGACTGAGGTCTAGCTGCTCATCAGACCTCCTTTGCGCTGATTGGTCACTCACAAACAGCGTAACTCGACTCAGCCGCCAATTCCGCTGAAAAAACAAAATAGTTTCCGAAAAATTACGAATTTACCACAAATTGTTAACAGACAAGAAATATAAAATGAACGTTGGGTGTGTAGTGACTGGTTAGCACTCCATATTCATATTCGGGGAGTCTTCGGTTCGATATTTCTCGTGAATTTACTCCGGTCCTCCAGGAAAATGCCGGAACAATTTATTAAAATAGGCCACGGCCTACTCCTACATATTTTCCAGATCGTCATCTATAAACATCCAGCAAATTTTCGTCTCGGCCCACAACTGGCAGACGGAGGAGGTTTCTTTCGGTGATCTTCTGAAACACCACGCAAATTTAGACCAGACCAGCCACTGTTTTAAACGAGACACATTGGACGTAACACGGGAAGGCTTGTAATGAATGGTTACTTTAATATGCTCCACTCATTCCTTAGCAAAACTACGCAACATAAAATTATACAATAAGAACTACTGCAAAACGGAGCCGCGAATAAAAGGTGTCACCGGTCCTTGAAGAAACGGGGTGTGAAAGCGAGAAAGAGTCAAGCAGTCAAGGCCATCTGAAACAAATGTTCCTATTTCTCTCAAACAGAATGGAAGTTACATGTACAATAAATGAAACATATCATAGACCTTTGTACTCCCTTGTACCCTCGCTGAAATTGCGAGAAAAACAAGTGAGTAGTTACGTTGAATAGTTGACAGTTCTTTATATGTCCAGGAAATTCCTGATTCTTATATAACCCGACGATGCAACACATTTGTTGTCACGAAATTCCATCACTGAACCACTCCAACCCAGTTTGTACCTTCACAAACTAAACTGCATCTTAATAAAATCATTCGATCTGTTTCCAAGTGTTCCAAGAGGTGTTTCCACTAGGTTTTCAAACTAAAATTTTGTGTGCACATCCTTTCTCCCCCCCAGTGATGTATGCCTACAAGTTCGGCTCACCTCCATTTCCTTGAGTCACAATCATCCTAGTCAAGCTCCCAACAATGAATCTTAGAAATGTACGTAACTGCTAAGGTCCAGTCCATTGTTTCTCAAACTTCAGAGATTTTGTTTTGTTTTACGACGAATAAACACTCTAGCTTCTTTCATCTTAACTAGCAATGAAACTGAACCGTTTCGATACTCTGTAGGATTTGGTGATTGTTGGTGCCGCTCACAACAAAGATCACAAGACAACACAGAAAAATGCACACTTTACCGTGAACGACACCAAGTACAAGTACGTAGTGTGCCCTATATTCTTATAGAAGACTTCATTCAGTAAGACAAAAATATAACATAGATGAAGTCCAACAAACTTGAGAGTTTAGAGAACGCTGTCCTTGGAACACTTGACGAGATAGGCATGGGATTGGGGGGGGGGGGGGGGGGCT
>NW_019059994.1:856689-886059 GCF_000696155.1 Zootermopsis nevadensis | reverse complement strand
TAACACACAAAGCTCAAGAAATCCTGCAGGATTAAAAATTTAGAACCTAAACATATTAGGAAATGTATGCATAGCATAATTCAGGCTTGTCCATCAGAATCTGACCTCTAACCTTAACTAAGGTAACCAAATGAACCATGGTAATCAAGGCAGTGAGAGATTACCCACTGTCACTGCACAATTTACAAGCATGGCTTTAACAACTAACCTCGTACATCACCATGCTGCTGCACTACACGTGTTGTGCTTCCTTCCTTCTTCCGGTCCCTCTCCTTTTCTTTTTCCTGTTCTGTGCTCTGTTTTTCACGCAACATACGTTCAACCTTCTCCTTGTGGTGCTGTGCAACTTGTGCATAACTCAGGCGTGTTGGACCTCCTGCTGCATCCTGTTCAACACCATCCATCAAAAGCATAAACTAAAAGGATGTGAAGAAACAAACAATGACCTGCACTATTTGGAGTCAAAAAGTGATCACTAGACATATAAAGACAGCCAATATATCATACATGTTGCTATGCGCTGACTCAGCAAACTCAGCACAAAATAAAAATCTCAACCTCTTCCCCTATCATTACTATTAACCATGCAAATGCAATTCAACGTTTCACCAAAGAAAAATTGAAGTATAAAGCAATTTTAAAATCCCTACTTCCTTAATAATTTCCACACCAAACACCACCAACAGCCAAAGAAAAAAGTACAGCCAGTCTTAAAATTACATTCACTGTAACATTTTCCCACTTTCTTTCTTGGCCATCTGGAGAATGTGATAGGAACGTTTGTGTACAACCGTCTTTTAAATTTACAAATAACACTATTATATAATCACAAACTAATAAAAGGAAAGAAAAAGTGCATGTGGAATATACTTTGGTCCTTTCACCTTTTGACCAAGAATGTTGGTCTGGTGCCAGGGCCAATGGTTACCAACAGTTTTTCTCCAATTCTTTGCTACACTGTCACCATCAGCATCAAACTATCATTACTAGACATCATATCTAATGCTGAATTGTCATTTCCTAACATACCCATGATGGGTGGGGCCATGCAATTCTTCTGTCCAGAATGGTTAAGTGGTACATAGTCATTGTATCATTCATACTGTAGAGAATTTTTCTGTGGTTAATACAGACACAATGCAGACAAAATGGTCAATACAAGTGAATAAAATGTTGGCTAGTGACACTTACAACTTCAAATGACTTCAATGTGTTACTGACAGTAATGCCCATGCATTGTTGAAGTTCACAGGCACTGACAACATAACAGCAGCTCACCGTAGACCAGCAACGGCCATCAGACCAGTGGACTAATAGCTAAGTGCCCAATATAACTCCTGTGCAACCAACATCCACTGAAGTGTTACTAAATATGGTTCTGTAAAGAACTTACCTTTATGCTCTGTTAAAAAAACCACAATCTTGTGATTTTAAACTTGTTTTTTGCCACTGATGATGACCTCTTGAGGTCATAACGCATTTGGCATTAGTGTCCTTCAGTGTAAACAGTTTTGTTTGTATGCATATTTTATAGCTTGTAGCAGTTAGAGTACATACCAGTTTGTCACCCTGTGGTGTCTAGCAGCAGATGATTCACTTGAAAGCAAAGCAACTGGCTATGTACCTGGTAAACAGTCAACTGCTGATCAATGCTGTTTCAAGAATCACCAAATCACAGCATGATCAAAGAAGGGTTAGATGAGGCTGATGAGGCTATCTCATTTGGGGACACAGGATTTGCATAATTATGGTGTATATAAACTAAATAAATAATTTAAAAACACCAAGTTTAGCTTACTGTTGCAGAACAAACATCTGCCTGGGATGGAACTGAAGTCGGAGCGGTATGGCTAGCCATGGTAGCAGAGCCAGTGCTGGATGTAGTGGCCACCATCAAACGGGCAGGTGCTGGTGCAACATCTGTCACCACCACAGCACTAGTCATTGTGGCAGCATTGGTCGTGGTGGGCACTGGTTTGCTGAGCGAGGTAACTGCATTTGCTGCAGCTTGTTTTTGTTGCTGCTGCTGTTTGTTGGTAACTGATTCTCCAGGCTTGCTACTTATAGACCCACTCACACCAACTATTTCACCATTTAGGAGAATATCATCAGTCTTAGTAGATTTGTCAGCCATACATTTGACAACAGGAACTGTCCTGTAAATAAATGGATTCCCAGTTTAAAAACGAGTAAAAATAAAGCAGTATTTTACACAAGAATGAAAATGTGGATAAAACTGTGAAGGGAAACAGTCTTAGATTACAGTAAAGCTGTCCCACTAAATGTCATGAGGGTGAGGAGCTATAGCTCCTACTCATTCTTGACTTCATCATTAGATGGAGATGAGTGGGAAAAGGTACTGAAAATATTATGGCATTACATGCACACAACATTCAAGCACACCTCCACAAGGACCAACAGATGGGATAACATTTACAGGCAGAACTTCTAGAAAAAGCAACAGATGTTCTAAATTTTATTAGGTGCAAGTGGTAACATATAACACACAAGGCACAATAAAATTAAGGTTTTGCTGTGTGTCTCATTTGACGCCTAGGCACAAAAGATAGTGACTGTACCTAAGTAACACAGAGACAAAAAAGAGAGAGAGGATTACCCAGAGTTTATACATGTAAATCACTGAACACTAAATTCAACGCAGTGCAACCAGATCTGACGAGAAATACTTCGAGACTGATGAAAGCATTTTCAGTATAGAAACAATCTACAACAAAGTGAGAAATTTCTTTAACATTTTTTGTGTAAGGCTGTACAAGGAAAATTGCTGATACTAAATCGCAGGCTTAAATTATCTAACATGCTACAACAAATAATGCAGTTAGTAACCAACAGTGATATGTTTGGAATTTTCACACATTTTCAACACAAATGAACATACTTATCTGGAGAAGGGGGTGGAGTCTGCAAGACTGTATGAAGACCTGGGTCACTGCTTGTCCCCACATCTTTCACTTCTCTGTCACATGAAGGCGCAGGGGATTGAGCTTGGGAAGGGAGTGGAACTTGACTAGTCTGCTGAGGTGGTGCTGGAGGCTGTTGTGCCTTTGTCTCAGGAGTAGAGGCTGCTTTTGGAACAGGAGATGCTGGTGATGCTGCGCGTGGAGGAGTGCAGACAAGTACACCACTGTCCTTTTCTTTAGTGTTTGTGCTCTTCGGTTTGGTAGTGCCTTTTACGACATCTGACAACCTATAATGCATAAAATAAAGCAAAAAATTGCCCTAAGTGCAATTACATGGCATCTGTGAAGAAAGAAAACATTTAATACTGAACACTAAAAACCATCACCTCATTAACAAATGTAAATGCATGTAGACACTACTTTCATATCAGCAGTTATCACTGTAGTTCAGTACTAGCATGCACATGCACCAACAGCTCAGCAATACGGGTATGAGACAGCATACTAGAACAAGATGCTGCACTCTGTGGTGTAACAGTCATCCTTTTTATAAGAAAAGCTTATAAGACCATGCAGTACTACGGAACAACCGAACAAATCACTGAAAGTATCAGCCTTAAAAATCTAGAACAAAGTAGAGAGTAAAGAAACAAGGAACCAAAAATATGGTCAATAGTGCAGAATCAAGACACACCTGACAATGTTAATGATTAATTCATAAAATTAGACCACTGTGTCTCTGCTGGGTAAGACGATATATTGATGAGTAGGATCAAATACAGAACACTAGATGCATCAACCCACGAAAGAAAATATACACATCTGGTAAAACAAAACTCTCAATGGTGGTTGATTCATGCTGGAGTCCAGATGGTTCTGTACAGTAGCAGGGTCCCTACTGCATTTATTTGAATTAAATAACTCAACCAGTGGGTGACAAATAGCACAACCAATGATAGTTAATCCTTGCACTGGTTACATTCACGTTACCTGTCAACTTCACGGTCTTTTTAAATATATAATTTAATTATCAAAGTTACATTTAAACACATGGAACTGACTGAGACATAGATCTCTTATTTTGGGTTATATTTCATATTCAATATTTCTGTGACATATAGTAACCTGAACTTGAAGTCACATATGAAACATTCACACAGAACAGAATACAATCGGATAAAATACCACACTGACATATGAGGTGGACAAGTAGTGAACTGAACTCTATGTTAAGACATAATATTCAGCTTATCCAATGAAGGCATAAAATTACAGCACAATATAAAACACACAAGTTTTTCACATGTTTTCAAATACTTTAAATGGCTTGTGTGTCCAATGAGATGATGATTTACCTTTTTTATTACATTTTAAACACCTTTCTGTAAGAGGCAAACACGTCCAAAGCATGGATTTGCTAAACCCTCTAGAGCCAAGGTCAAGAATGCACAGACTTCTAAATCCATTCTATGCCTTAACTGTTAGGAAACTTTACTTTTAAATGCAAAATATAACACTACTCACACGTACTAATCACTAAACACCAGTTGTGACTAAATGTTGAATGACAGTGGTAACAGCTTCTAATAGAATTGTAACTAATCAAAATCCAGTCTACACATGGATTAAGTTGCTAAAAAGTCCCCTGCAAAAGGTATTCATGTCATTGTAATTGCATAAGGGTAATTCAAACAAGAACAAATGCTTTACTACAAGGGCAATTTGAAAATTACTGGCAACACTGCAGAAATCCACACTGGAGTTAGCAGGAAACAACTTTGCCAGAATACAAATCACGCTGCATTATCAGCCTGTTTTCACAAATGCATATTAATGTTAGTACTGTACTGTAACGGTATGAAGCATTAGGTGACACACAAAACCGTACTTAGAAAAATGTTCTGGAGGTATAGGCAGAGTTGCTTCACCAGAATCCAGGCTGCATGATGGTAAAAATCCATGCAATACAAAGGAATATAAGAAGCCTGTGGGCAAGAAGCTCTGACAAACTGTGGATGCATGCCCTTCAAAGTGGGAGAGAACTTTATGTCTGATAAGCCAACTTCAATTAACAACAGAATTATTTCTTTTTAAATTTCAACATTACACAAAAGTTTAGTCCTTATTATGTAGTCCCGAAACCATACTGCTACTCTAGACTGTGGACTTCTTGGCTATAATGCCACGCAGACTTGTAGGTGGTTACCAACATCTGGAAGAAAGCTACTGCCTCCATCTACATGGTATTCCACTCCCAAGACTATACAACATAACCCTTATGGCCACAACCCATATTTTTCACAGCTGTAGAAACTTTGAATCTCATATACTGATAATTTATGTGGAAACTACATACATTACAGAATGCAATATCTCATTCACTTTCAAATCACAAAGAATTTGCCTTCTTGCACAAGCATTGGTGACACTTTACAGATTTCCAAAACATTTTCTGCAGAGTGCTGATTTTTAGTCCCAGATATCAGAACTGAGCTGCATTTTGCCAAATTGCCTTCACTCTTCCTAGACTTTGCAACTTAATATAAAAGGCGCTCTCACACACAGCTGATCCATACATTAAAGATGAGTGTTCAGGCAAAACTAAACAGATAAAATAAAGTTCACTTGGACATTCTGGATAAACAGCAACATATAAACAATGTTTTACATCTTTCTACATTTATTTTACGCTGAATTCGTCTGATGCCCTTGGACGTAAATATTTAGATGATCATGTGTTCATCCTGATGAAAATGTTACACAGAACAGCAAATCTATTGAACTACATTCACAAGAAATGCCTGATACTAACTCACCTATTTTCCCATTGTGAACTTGAACTGTCCACTTGCACAGTCTCAACTGGAGGAGTGCTCTTGCAACTCACACCAGCTCCTCCTTCCAACCCTGGTAATGGGGGAAAGGCAGTGGCCTCTAGATCAAACTGTATTCCCTTTGAGGAATCTGTTCCAGTGCCGTCCCTGTTTAGGGGCTGGGGACTACCTCCTGAGGTAGATTTTCCACTCCCCATCATGGATGACCTTCCAGGACCAATCACCTCATCCTCCTTCCTCCTTCGCCGATGTCTACAAAGTCAATATCGGAGAAATCAGCCGAGCTCACCAATTGCAGCAACATAAAGTTACACACATGAACAGGGACAGACCTTCCCCTACATGTGCATTACTGATAAGGCTCCGGCATCTGTAGGTTCAGTCCTGCATCTGTCACTGCCACCATTTCTCCAGAAGTGATGTTATGCACTGTATTAGCCACCAACCAAAAATGCCAATGCACACTACACAGGTACCACATTCCCCCCTTAACAATTTGAGGCTATCCACATCATGCAATTTCATTCCAAAGCACATATTTACACACATACACACAAAATTACTGCTAACAGCCTAATGGGATTTCCATTATAAATAATTTCAAACCATTTCAAATTTACAACAAAGAATAAAAACTTCTACCTACAGGGCACTTCAATAAGACAACTATCCTCAGGACTATGATAGTAAAAGAAAACAATACACAAACCAACATTTCCAATTTTATATTTTTAATGACTTATTTCCATTTACAAGGAAAATACTTTTGATTTTACAGACATGTTGCTGGAGGCAAATTTGTAGGAGAGGGGGATTAAATATGGCCAACATTATTACAATTTCAAAATTTGTATTTTAATGGCTATTAATTCTTCTTTACAAAGAAATATTCACTATTTTAACAGACAAGAGTGGAGTGCTTAATAGACTTAATGAGAAATAATTTATATTTGATTGTTATAAGTGCATAAAGTTTTCATAGAGCAGAGCTATGACTATTCTTAAGTGACATGTTGGTACAAAAATAACTTTTTCAACCAAGATGGGCTAGAATTTAAAATTCCCACGTAATACACATTTATTGCAATGCCAAAAATTCTCAGAGAACTGCTGTACACAAAAACCTTGTCATAAATATTTACAAAAGAAATCACAATTATATTGGAAGGGGATGAGGAGTAGGGGGAGAGAAAGATTTGTTAAGAATGCATGCTGTTTAGTCTAATTCAGTCATGCCAACAACACTTTTAAGTTGAAGTTTCAAAATTTTGATTAGATCAATAACTGTTTAAATGCCAAATGATGGCAACCACCCTCATGTATGTCTGCATCCACTCTACATACATTTCTACAATTTTATTCAAGTTCATTTCTAAGAGACAGGAATTTCCATGCTGCCTGTTATAAGCATTTTAATTCTGTGCATAAATTACAAAGTTTCTATAAGGGATATTTTCTCATGACTAATATTTTAGTAGGACTCTTTGCCTGTAGGATCCGTGACCAACCATAAAACCAGCCAATCCAAATTTACATAAATACCACCACCACCTTCCAACAAAAAGTGACATCAAAATAGAGCAATGAAATCAGCACAATAACTTTTGTTATATGAACTTCAGAAACCAGAATCAGTTATTCACTACCGAAGTATGCAAATTAAATTTCTCCAGTCAAAAAGTGAGACACCTCTATTAGAAAGCAGAAATTGTAGAGAATACAAGCGTGGGACAGGTTAAGACAAATGTTTAATTCCATTGTTTTGAAGAAAAATAAATGTCTGCCAAAGTGATGAATATCCCAAGAACCCTCCAGGCAGCAGAAATAATAAAATCAAAGGTTCATGATTTTGTTAAAAATGAAAGAAGACTGGCTACCTAAGAAATGGTTGAAAATGTAGGAATTCCTTACAGATTTTGCAGAATCATTGGGAATGATGCATGACTCAGCCAAATTCAATCCATAACCGCTGACATGGGAGAAGGCTGCCTGTATGTGGCATCTTACTAGCTTGAATGTATAAAAACCAGTAAGAACATCATGAAAAATACCTAACAGGTCATAGAATATAAATCTAGTAATGAACCAGACACTAAGCAGCAACCAATACAAAAACAATATTAAACATGCCAA
Source organism: Zootermopsis nevadensis (assembly GCF_000696155.1). The sequence goes on along the minus strand of NW_019059994.1, from coordinate 878,171 downwards.
AAATATGTGTGCCAAATTCATACCAAACCAGAGTGATGCCATTTGTCTTCAATCATGTGCAACATGGTCCACAAGACAACCCCATTACATGCAACTTATACTTTGTTACTTCTAAATTCAAATGCTTCTCTCTTATTTGCAATGCAAGGGCCTACATCCTCAGGTGATAAGAAAATGCAAACAAAATAAGAAGTTTGAAAGTAAAAGAAGACACAAGAAACAACATTTTCTTCTAATGCTTGTATTTTTTATCTTTACTAACTTCTGTGGATTTGTTGTTCATCACAGATTGAGCATCATTACCTTACTGGTTTGATGTCTTGTGATTAAGTATAATGAAATGCTTCTAATATTACTACAGTTTACAGAGGCATACAAATGCAAAGGCACCAACTAAACTTCATATTCAGCTCGGGTGACAACTGCTGGTATAGACTAATAACAGCAAGAAACATTTTAATCAATCCACAAAATAAATAAACTGGTCAGAACTGTTAACCTATGCGATTACTGGAACATAATGTCCTTTCTAACTGTAAGAAATCTGTACAAATTTTCTGTCTCCCCATTTTATGAAAACCTTGGACTAAGATGAAGGGTGAAGGAAAATAACTGAAGTAAAATAGCCTTTACACTATGCATGGTTTTCCATGCACTCAAAAATAAAATGGGGGGGGGGGCAAGGTGCAACGAAAAGTTGTTCATAAAAAATACTGACTGGTGGCACACTGTAATCACACTTCAAATATCAAGTAAACCCAGTTTCTGTAAATGTCTCACATCATCCTCCAAAATAAACGTAGTACTAAATGCTTCCTCACAATGTAGCATGCACATGCTTACAGACAAAAGTTTATTTAATAATGCAATTATAAAGAAACTGACCAAACAGTTGTACAGCAAATTATTAAAGAGCCACATTTCTGATAGTTTTCCCTAGTTTTATGCACAACTGATGAGCAATAATTACCACCAGGATATCTGTAATTACAAAATCTAAATGTCATTGTTTCAACCACTGTTCCACATACCTTCCACAAACACATGCAAGTAGGCCCACTCATACAAATTACATATAATCATCTGTCTATATACCATTCACCTGTCTAAACTAAGTTCCTGAATAATGCCTGGTTAGGTCTCCACAGAATCAGCATGCAGGGCCTGTATAACCAGACCAGTAACACTGAGATAGCATCAAGTGATGAACATTTTTCATTTTTATGCACTCATTTTAAACCAGTTCTAAATAGCACCACATAATGAAAACCGTCAATGTCAGCCTGCTGAATCACAATGAATGCCACATGGACCAGTAGGCAGATACCAAAGTTTGGAAGAATATACTGCCCCCCTCCTACAGGAATTCAGATAGATACATTGGTATCTACATACAAGTCTACATGGTGTTACAAATCAGAAGACAAAAATTATCTTCACTGCCATGAGGAAAACTGCTACTGCTGCATGGTAGGATGATTATGAACCAAAATGAAATTCACATGACCAACCTTCATTGCAGACTTCTTAATGCAAAACTACAATTAAATGTTCCATGTAGCTTTGAGATTAAATATGGACGGATGTAACCTCCCATAACACATTCATTTATACCCTTTTTATGAAGAACACATCATAACTGTATATTAATAATGATAAAAGTTCTCCCCTGTGCTTAAGCAACACACCATGAAGGCAAGAGCCACAAAGGTAAGGCACCATGCATTCTTAATCTTGACTTTAGACAGAGGTAAGTGACAAGATCTATATTCCATCCACCACAATGAACAATATGGTGTAGTCCATCTAGTTATCCTTCCTTTCTTAAAGTCTATTAGAAACAGAAACCACTGCAACGAAAGAACATGTGGTGCATAAAGGCATGATAATGTTAATAAATCTCCACAAACAGTGTCAGCTGACAACACCTATCTAGAAAAAATTGGTTTAATACCTTCCATGCCATGTACATTTTAAAAGAATGTAATTTCTTTTGCAATTTCAACAATAACTTACATATTTTACTTTAAAGAACATAAAAATAGTTGGCCTATAGTGTCAAGAACTGGGAGGAAAATCTTAAAATCAAACATATTTAGTCAGAAGAGGTCACTGATGCAACTTGCATGCAGAGTTAAATTAACCAGTGGATACACTAGTCAGAAAGACACCTTTTAAATTAACCAGAGTAACATTTCTGCCACCATGAAAAAATATTTTCAGGAAATTCTCTCGCACTGGTGTGTGACCTCAGTGCCCATAGATATGATACATTTGAATGCGTTACCATCTGTTTAAACTGGAACACCTTCCTACTCGAACGTACTACACTCCGGCATTCACATGGAGAGAAAACAGATTATTTTAGTTCATGACAAGCAAATCTTATGATGGTGCATGTATGTTCCATGACTCAGCTATCTGCAGTAAATTACCACTTTCTTCGCACAAATTTGCTCCTATATGGAGATGTACTCTCTGGACAAAACATTCAAAACAACTATCACTCAGTGAGTGGAGTACCTGTAAATTACTTCAGTCCACGGTTTTTATCACAATATAATGTGTTAATTTCTCTGCTTTTGTTCAATTTTAACCATATATAGCAATTCTCAATTTCAGTTCAATGAACAGGGAAATACAATGTGCCTGAAAGTCATGATGCAGTTTTCAAGTTTTGCTACTTAGTAGCATCAGAAATATGGAGGGGTGTGTGTGTGTAATAGTTTACCTTTTATTTTTATCAAAACCTTTGGTAACTAATCAAGTGTTTACAGTGTAAATAAAATACCATGCATTCACCTGCCTGAAGGCTCTAGACCTGGTGAATGTACGTACCCGTTCCAAGTACTGAACTCTCATTCACAATTTGTATTTAAGAGCAGGCATGCAATAAGTCAGTATTCTTGGTTCCAAAGAAACTTTCAAGAATGCAGAGCTGCTACTGTGAAGAATAATGATTCTGGAAAACGTAAGTATGGATGAAGTCTGAAGGTTTCTGATGATGCATTATAATATGACTCTGGTCTGATGCTAGATCAACCGAGGAGCCCAACAAAAACGGTTTCTGTCCTTTCATTTTTACCATCAGACATGAAGATATGGCTTCTGAAATGTGATTTTATTCACAATTTAGACAACGGACAAAGTCCAAGAAACCAGTTTTACAGAAGTTGGTAAATGGTTTCTTGAACATATATTAAGAAATCAAGCAATGTACTGTGATTTGCCTGTGTACTAATAAGAAGCTACTGATGGTTTCTAATTATATTCATGCTGTGAACACCTGTTTGTTTCAGTAATATTTTGAAAAACAACACAGATGCAGTTGCAGTCTGGGAATGCTTTGGTACCTGTAATCTTCATACAGTGAAACCTCTATCCATCGTTCCCGGAACTATCGTTTTCCCGGATGCATCGTCCGTTTTGTTCGGTCCCGAATACATCCCATATAAAATAATGTTACATTTTCCCACTTCTATCGTTCCTCAAACTATCGTTTTATTGCATCAATCGTTCAAAAATCTTAGTCCTAGCCCACAATTTTCCCGCAATGACCGTTCTGAGAAATCATAACGAAATTTACGCAATATTTTTAGAATTTAAAATGCTGGGTTTTGAGATAAATTAATACCGAAACACGCACAATGTTTTTGGACTACACAGTAGCGGTAACCTGTTATGTCGCCCAACCAGCACAGATTCTTTTGGAATGAGGGGTCAGCGGTGCAGGGGTGATAGTTGGAGTGAATGGCGGTGCTCATTGTCAGAAATTTTATGAGTTTAATTAGGGTGCACTCATATTTCGTTCCAGCGATGCCAGATGGCATGTGCAGTGTGAATTTCTTCATAAATGCTTTTATTATAAGTACAAAGGAAAGGCGGGCGACACTTTTCATTCTTCTGGTTCATCTCGTTTCCAGTGGTTCAGTGTCTTCCTATTATTGTTTGCGGAGGGGGTGGGAGTGGTGAGGAAGAGGAAGATGACGAATGCGAGCCCGAAACTGTGCCAAGTTTTGCCAAAGAACATGCTGCATTGTCAAAAGTGAAGTCGTTCTTTTATGCGCACATCAGTGAACGTGACGAAAACATTTTGAAAGTGGAAAGGGCTCTGTTTGGCCTAAAACGTAAAGTTTCGACAAACCAGTTGTCCATTAAAGACGTTTTTGGTAAAAAGAAATAACTTTGAAAGAGAAACATTGTTTTTTTAAATTTTTAATGCTTTCCCGCAACTATCGTTTTTATTTCCCACCCCCGCCAAAAACGATGCATTGAGGTTTCACTGTATTAAATGCTGCTAGTCTATGGGTGATTGCCATGATCACCATCAATTTATTTCTAGTCACTGTAACTGTGTTACCAATATAAACAATATTACGATTGTCAGAACTCTTGGTTGACTCATGATCGCTCTCTGGCATGTTGCGAGTAGTGCTCATGAACATCCATTCGGTATTATGTGCAGTGCCACTCCACATCACCCTTCATAAAGACTACCAATATCCTCTAAAACTTCACATATATGCTAGTCTTTCATCAGACAGTGAGCCACGTGCACTAATATTCATGTTTATGTAAAATGTGAAGTCCCACACAGAACCAAACAGCATGAAAGTTACTAAGCACAGCGAATTATACTTTCCATTTGATAACAACAAATCTAAATAAACTCTATCATAATCTGGCAATGTGATATATGCAAAAACCTTCATTGTATCCACTGCAATGATTTAGAAACATCACCTTTCAGCAGAGATTGTAATCGCGAGCATAAACAACAGACGGCTGGTGGATCAGCCAGTCAAGACATGCAGCAGAACCCTTGGCCACATGGTACTAGAGGGGTTAAGGACTTCTGTATAGCAAAGGAATCTTGCCTTGTGACAATATTTTCAAATATGATAACATCTGTATAAAGAAAACCCACACACACATTCAAAACTCCCGAGTTTCACATATGTTGAATTCTTTTACCATATCTAGCATTCACCATTTGTATATGAACCACAGCCCATTCACACTTCAGAAATAAATATGAGGAAAACAATTCACAATGAAATGAATTCAATGTAATTATTACCTTGGGGGCATAGGTTCCTTGTTAGTTGAAGCTTCTCTTGACTGTCGATACGAATTGTCTTCACTATCTGAACGCTGAGAAGGGCCACCAGGAGTACTCTGACTAGGTCCGGTGCAAACTGGGTCACTGTTATCCTGCAGTACAGAGGGGTGATGGCTCTTGGAATGATTGTGATGACACTCAGCAGTTACTCCAACAGCTGGCTGCTGTGGCGGTTGCTGTTGCTGCGGTACCTTAGACACAGCGCTACTACTGCACACACTCTTGGCAACAGCCGAGCCAGTGCCACCTACTGCACCACTCACATTCCCTGTTCCTCCAAGATGATATGAATGTGGAGTGTTGGACTGTCTCACCAAGCCAGCACCATTATCCATTAAATTTCCACGGTCACCACCAGGTTGGTTCCTTTTGTTTCTGCAGAATACATTACCACAAACTTAACCTCAAACATTACGGCATAACTTAACTGGCGGCACATGAATCACTGCCAATCCCCATTCTAGTTAGTGATATATGCAAATAAACTGCACAACTACTTAATGAATAGTGATTTTAGTTTTCTTTTCTCCTACAAATTAAACAAACTATGAACATTACTACCAATTTTAAAATAGGGCCCAGTATAAGTTTTGTAAATAATGTTTAACGCTTGGGTCTCACAAAGTAGAGAATTTGACTACTAGCTTTAAGAACTCTATTCAACTATGTTACTACTTTTTTGTAGGGTCTCTCCAGGCAAGTTAGTAACAATATTTTCATGTTATATACTGACTTAACAATGACAAGTGTCTGACAGCTCAAATTACTTAATAAGCCCTTGTGAAATACTTGTTACCTGTGATGACATACTTAATTTTAGTATTACAAAGATATTAACTTCTATATTGTATGTAAAAAACATTTGAGCATGCTGACAATTTGTAGTATATTACCATGAAATTGAAATCCACTCTACTGTTATATCATATCCTAATATCAATTTGAAGCATCCAACACAAACTGCAGTCATATTTTATAACTAACGTACACTTTGTTTCACCATAATTTGCCCCACATGCTTTTGCCAGTCTTGGCCATCATCACACACTTACAGAAGTGCTATGAACAATGTTATTGCTTATGAAGTCACGTTATCACTAATTTCAGCCAATCAGAGCACTCAGCAGGCTTCAGCTAATAACCAAATCCCTTTTAAAAGCATTTGGAGCTCAAATACTCTTATGAGAGTGTTTAAGATAGCACTTAAATTTTATACACTGTTTTTATCAAAATGATAATTTTACAATCCACAGTATAAACAAATGGTGCTGTAAAACAAAGGGCAACCAATTCTACCCCTAAAACAGAAACCTAATGTGCTTCAGGGCGCATCTGTGTAATGCTGGTCCCCAATGTGTTAACATTTGATTTCATCAATATTCAGTTTCCAAAACAGAAAGCAATAAAAAAAACTCCTCTAAGAACTCTTCAATAGCAAATTTTCAAATTATTGCTAACACCATTACCTGCGAGGGATAAATCTTGAACCTGGTGGTTTACTGAATGAACCCTGTGGTGCAAGACCATTCACAGAAAACACACTGCCAATATCGAAGTAAGCGTGACTTGCTGGACCCCACGGTTGGAGCATACTTGGAGGATAAAATGGCTGGTGCTGTTGGAAAGTCTATAAAAAAAATAATCATACACATGCCCGCACACACAAATGTTTAAGTAATATATATTGCGACAGTTAACAAAATGAAAGGCTGAACTTGTAATTATGTGAGATTTCATAATGAAGTTCTGGGACAGCATACAAATAATTTTCCAATGGAATAACATAATTAAAATTGTCATGTTTGGAGGAGAGAGTTAACTACTTAGTGGGTACATGGTATAATGCATAGAAAGAGTATCACGGAATTTTTCAAACAAAAATGTAAGAAGTCCTCACAGGCAGGACCATAATTATATTCAATAAAAATTTTGATAAGTGTGACCTAACACATACAGCATGTCCCAAAAAGATGTATATACATGCACATGAATACATGTAAATAAACACGTAAACTAAAAAGTACCTTATTCTCATCAACTTCACTCGAGAGATACAGGCTCTATTAAACCATTAAATGTAGACACGGATGATTATCAGAAAAGTGGCAGGAATTATGTTCCATTCAGTGCACAAAGCTGTATATAGCTTAACTGTCCAGAAGTTGGCTATGGCTGAACATAGCAACCTAGATCACAGTATCCTGCTAAATGATTCTAGTACTCTGGCAAAGAAATAGACATGAACATCAAGGAAAGATACAGACTGAGCTCCACCCTAACACGAATAGGGACGAGTTCTACAGGGGCCATGGACGCAACAAATTCACACTCTGAAGGAACAGGCCTTAAAGACAAGATATACTTCCTTCTAACCTGAACTTCCTACTGTATGTGGAATTCAAGATTAATGGTTAACTTTGTATTTCCAAGCTACACAAAATAAAAGCCTTACACCAATCAGGGCAGAAATGCAACTGATGCAAGTCCTTTATGGTAATAATTATGTACCATCAATAGAGCTGAAAGGCACACTTGGAAAAAATGTGTTTCAAAGCACAAAAGACATGTGTAACATTCTAAAATAAACACAGCAAAGTTTGGTACACAGTTCAAAGAAAAACAATGGAAAGAAAAGGATGCAGAATATGAATAAAAGAAAATTTCAGCAAAAATTCTGCCAATGTGAAATAGTAATATAAATGTTACTTACATATACATGAACCTGATTTCCATAGTTAACTGTAGGAGGTATTGAGCTACCATTAGTATACAGAAACCTCTGCTGGCTGCCCTGGTAAGCAGTGGGGTCATAGAGTGCTGCAGGTGGTGTGCGGTAACCATTCTTCATTGCTGCACCCAAAGCAGGAACTGGTGGCATGGGCAACCTATTCATGGGTTTTGCTTTGATACGGGCCATTATAGGCTTACCCTAAAACAAAAGGTGACATAAAAATACAAAGACATTCTCTATAAGACCTTGAAAATGTTTTCTACTTTCCCATGACACCCCATTTTCTGGCATCCTATGCTTCATTTACACACCACTAACTTCATGTCACATAAACTACACACTTACAATTCAATTAATGCCAAGTTTGTACAGAACCGTTTAAGCTACTGCTCTCAAGTATGAAACTTGAAAATCAGGGCACATGTGACTTACGAACTGTTGAATAATTGGATGAAACAGAGACGAACATGAAGTTTACTTCATCAAGAACCTGTGATAACATGAAATACACCATCATCTTGCCATTATGCAACTGCTTGCAAACAATCTTTACACAAACCAGATATTCTTTCACACATGATGCATCTTATACAATGTAACACATCACAGAGAATTTTTTTTAATTATTCAAAATGTGAGAACACAATCACTTAATTAAATACAATATATCTTCATTCAGTCAATCTGAAAAAGTGCACATGACAACACAACAGCTGAATTTTACCTGGAACTCCCTGACTTCTTCCCTTAGGAACCTGTACGCTCTCTGGGCATCGTCATCAGACTCAAATGTCACATACCACGAGTTATTATGTGCAAATTCACATGATATTAATCTGGGACAACCTTCACCAGAAAATAAAGCCTGCAACATAATTCATACATGGCACATAACCTGTTTTTTTTTTATAGAGAACGTACTCTTTAATCATGTAACATCTGAATATTTAGTCAGTATGAATTACAAATCCCTCATAATTATTCATTTTTATAAATATTTTACAAAGGCACTTTTATTTTCAGTATTTACTCTGATACACAAATTGTAAAACATTAAAATATTTTAAACCCTGTAGCTGATGCTGCATAAATGATATGTGAAAGTTCAACTTTGTCAACCAGCCAATTCAATCCACTACTTCCAAATTTCTTGTCCTTACTTCCATAAATTTTAATCACCGAAGTTCTATACATATTAATTTTCTAATATTCTCATCCTATTATGCAAACTAAAACTGTCCAGCTAAATACAGTGTGTTTATGTTTTTTTCAAAGCTTAAACTCTATAGCGTCGGATGATAGGACGATTAATCATAACAAAGATTAAAGCAAAGCTGTTCCGTTACACGCCACGAAGGCGCTTGGAGGGAGAGCAGGTGTAGTTCGTACTCTTTCTTAATCTCGGCGCTAGAAGGGGTGAGTGGTCAGCATCACACACCAACCATGCTTCACAATTGAGAAAAGGGCCCGTTACACACTGAATATTAGTCTGGGTGGGCACCAGGGCTAGAAGAAAAATTCTTCAACCCTGCCTGGGATCAAACCCTTCACCCAGTCCACAGTCTGACACTGAACTAAGTCACCCCACCTCATCCATAACCTCTTTTATATCAGCAACACAGGACAAACTGTTTATAAACAGCATAGTTCTTTTCTGTGCAACATCCTCTATTCCTTATTTTATTATTTTCTCCTAGAACAAGTACCTTCCTTAGGATGTTTCACAATACAACAGAATAAAAAAGTTTCTGAAACGAGTAAGAATTTCTCAAACTGAATTTCATGATGAACTTCAGTTTTATAAATCCTTGCTGTTTCAGGTATTTCAGTTCTTAAATAATTAACAATTATAATGACTTTGGATTCTGCTTCTGTAACATTTGAAACTCAATTATTACCTACATTTATTATGAAAACATATTTTACATTAACTTGTAAAAGACTTTCACATTTATTTCTCACAATATATTTTTACCTATATAACTGTAGGCGTGACTATGAAAAATTAACAACAGTGATTACCAACACACACATGACATTTCAAACAAGCATATTCATGTTCTATAACTAATCTACTGTGACAATTTTGGACATTTTAAGAAGACACTACAAATTAAAGAACAAATCCTTTCACAATGATAGAAAAACTTTATGCTAACTAGTTGCTAAAAATATACATACTTTAACTTCATCTAAAGGTGTATTGTCTGGTATTTCACGTAAAATAACTATGCACCGCTTATGGTTTGGTCGCACCTTCTGACCCTCCTCATCTACTTGAACATTTGGTGATTCTAGAACATATAGGAAACAAACTTTTTAGCACAGTAATGTGCCATTAAATACAAATTACTTTATGTATATTTAAGGATGAAGTTGAGTGGGAGGAAGAAATTATAAATAAAACAGTTTTCACTCAAAGTATTAATTACCGGTGCATAATCAAGCAAGCACAGATGGGAAAATGTTTAGACTGCTTAATATTAACAAATATTAGCACTTTTATTTTGTACCTGGGAGATCCATGGTTTGGATCTCATCCTGGTGTCCATTTATCCTGATCTTGTGATATTTATCAGTCCCTTTAGAGAGATTCTGGGTTATCACATTAAAATACTGGTAGGCCATAAAAACTTCACCTACAGCAAACCAAGTCTGTGTACATATATTTGAAATAATACCTGTATCCTAATTACACGTAAGGCCATTACAATTACCTCTTAATACTTCAGTAATTAATTTGATATCCTTTGTTAGTTTCTTCACTTGATTAAAATTTGCAACAGTCCAGATGGGAACATATTGGTCATTATCCATTTGAGACAGCAAGTAGGCATCATTGGCCAGATTCTCTCTGAAAGACAGTTACAAAATTAGCATATAAAATCTTGTATCAACTAAAACAGCACAGCAGAATTTGTAGATTTCATACCTTTCATCCTGATCTACAAAATTTAAGTTCAGACTTGTACTGTACAACTGTGGCAAATCAGCCCCCTTACCAACTACCCAATTATTAATGCTTTAGAGCCCTATGGTAACTATATATACCACCAGGTTTAACCCAGCATTTTGTACCTATGGGCTTCATATAATTCTCACTGGAAATAGATATTATTTCCTCAAACAGCATTAATTAGTTACCTTTCCACTGGAGGTGTTGTGTTTTCTTTGAGGTATAGCCTGGATTCTTGGATGGATGAGCTTCAAAGGGTTTAATACACAAAGAATACTATATTTCACTATTCATAAGCTCATATACAATTGAGATGCACACCAACGCAATCCACATCCAAAGTTACTTATGGGCATGCCCCATGTACTGTATTTATACACTGATGATTCTCTATATTTTAAAACATGGGTCAAGTTCTGTAAAAACTTCACTGATCTATTTCATGCATAAAAAAGTTAACCTGGGCAAGATTTTAAATTATACCGAAAGAGCTACTTAATAATTCACTAGTTTCAATTATTATTAAACTTGGTTGAGTTCTGGAGAACTATTCTGTCTTATTCAGCATCTCTGTACAAACACCTTAGTTTAACACCCCTCCTCCAACCCAAACTTCATGAATTATTTTGCATACATATTGGTCTCTATAATTACAGCATTATGAATTGATCTGCATGATTGATCCTAACATTCATAACTGATAACTAGCCTCTACCTTGCCTTCACTTTCCATCTAAAATCCATCAGTGAAAACTACCCTCTGCCCAATATAATTTAAATTTTCTTCCCATTTGAAACCTGCCACTAACACTAATCCACACCTCTTCAATATCAAAATCAATGATAATTAACGTATCAATTATTACATAATCATTCACAGAATTTACACTATCAATGTCTGGATCCAATAAACTCACTTTATATCTAATCTTTCAGCCAACACAGCTGATTTACTCCTGCTACTAAAAGACTTCCATGGCCTTCAACCCTGAAACTTACTACTCCATCAAGGCAGTCTTGCAATAAGTATATAAAGCAAGAATTCGTAACAAAATGTTACATTTATTGGAATTAACCATGACAGACAAGGCCTATGACAAAATAACAACCAAGCAGTTATAAATACTTCTGTACTGGCAGCACAAAACAGAACATCTTTACATAATATGGCACCATCAATTCCCCATCTTGGATGTACATATAGATCAGCCAGAAACAAGTATTAGGACTGACCACAGTTCTGATACATATTGCACTGGCCTTAAGAAGTGTCTACAAGGTATACAAATGGTGAAACAAAAAAACTGTCAGCAAAACAGCGGAGTATTTGACTTTCTACATAATGATTTGTAATTATGGAAACTAGAATAGAAAGCCCATATTTTCATCATATCAAACACACATTTCCTTATATTTTACAAACTTGCATGGACTTTTTATATACATACGACCAAACTTTTGTATTTTTTTTGGCCCCTAGTGCACATTCTGACAGAATGATCATAATCCTGTAAATCTTTTTGGACAAAAACCACAGATAAGTATACCGAAGAGTTGCAGTTGTATTACAGTTGCCTTTCTTGGATTAAGAAAACATCACCATGGACACGTATGTGAAAGAGCACATGCACGGAAAAATGTGTAAAACACAAGGTTCATGGAAATTAAGGTCAACCCAACAAAACAATTCGACTACCAGTTTCAAACATACACAGCTCTTCTGAGACTAACAACTTACATAAAATGGTCACTGAAGAACTTACCTAGAGAAGTAATACTCGAGCTGAGATGAGAGCATTTGCTTTAACTGCTCCAGGGGGATGCCACCATCTGGCCCTGAAGGATTCGGGTCAGCGGGCGATCCCCCTGGCGGAGTGTTGGCTTGGGCGTAGGTCTCCAGCGAGTCTGTTATGCCATTCAGTGAGCTATTAAAAGAATATAACATTTTTGAAGTACCATAGTTTAGATGTTCAACAGACTAAAGAACTGAAGCCTCGGCCAAGAAATTTTTTGCCAATCTACCTTCATCTCGACAAAAACATTATCACAAGCATACACAAATCATATCAGGTTAAGTAACTGATATTAATCTTGCAGTTCTAATTTATCTAGAACTAGGGTGTAAGGCAACAAGTAATATTTCAACATAAATGGAACTTTAAAATAGCATACTTACTACTTTCTGAGTTCTAAAATAAAACCATAGTAATTTAAAGGAGTATTAATGTCTTACGTCTATTGCATGGATATAGCCACAAGTCTAATTTGCTGAAATTAATGAAATTCTATTGCACACTGAACAGATGAGTTAAAGAAATAGCTGTAATACTAAACTTCTCCTCTATGCTTAGCATGTGTTTTGTAGGACATTCCATTCTGTAGGGAGCTTTTATCAGGTCTGCAATGGAACATGTAACATAGATGACCATTCTAGACTTTCATAAAATATAATTTCTTGCCATTTCCTCTTCCTACGTCTCTTTCATAGTGCTATTTACTCTTGCATGCTTTGGCTTCACTCAGTCTATCAACTAATGCACTGTCTGTGTTGTAAACTGATCACTTGCAGAAGCTATTTTTAATCTTAATATTCTATTACATCTATTTACCAGCAATTCCATTTGTTCTTCAGCTGTTATATCTAAAAACTCTAATATTACCTATACTCAGAACTCGTGGAAGTAGTGGTGGCCAGGGGATCAGGGGTGGCAGGGTACACCGCCCCTGAAGGGAGCTTCCCAATGTCCCCATTCATGTACACGTAACCTGTAATTAAAACATGGCTGTCAAAGCGAGATACAAAACATAAAATGATGTGGAAAAGTTTCTGCAGCTATGCCATTTGTCAACAAACATACTTGAACCATTACAATATCTACACTTTATAGCTTCTTAAACACTCATGCTGTGCATTATTTTTTCACTCCTTTACAAAAGTATACAATTTTAAAGCAACTATCTGAACCCATTGCAAGAGTATTACTTTGTATGCTTCCTCCCAATTCACCTGTAAAAGTTGGCCAAGACAATTTCTAGTTTCTTCAGTCCCATTTATGATCTTGTTTCCAGGATCTTGCCACCAAACTAATAAATTAACCTCTATTACAAAAGAATAGGGGATTTAAACTCCTGTACTACTGTACTAATGCCAGATTTGAACTCAAAGGTACAACAGTTTTGCAGATTACTACTGCAATACATGGGAAGCTGGACTACATGGCTTACGAAGATCAATAATGGCAGGTTGAACACAAACAGAAAATCAAGATGCATGGGACATGAAATATTTCAATGTAATTTACAGCACAGTACTGGTGTCTGCATGGAATACATAAAAACCATGAGACTTGGTTGGGGGAGTTTGTCCATACAAACCTATGATTCAAATTTAACAAATCTTCACAAAATTTAAAGAAAATGTTATTAATTTAAGATAAGAGAGCAATTTTTCTGTCCTTATTCACATGATTTTTTCACCAACACAATACAAAATTAACAATGAATATTCATAAATTAAAAGGAGCGCCAACATAACATATGTTTGCACTACAAATATTAGAGAACATAGCTACATTTCTAAAACCAATTAAAAATATTATAGCTCTCCACCAGGACTTTTCAACTTCCTTGAGTATGTGACCCCAGATTTCCAGGAATCCAAAGGAAGTGTATGTGCACACATGCTTTCTTGTGCAATTACTATTAAAAACATTTATTTTTTCTCTAAACAGCAATATGTAGGCCAGAACTCTACATTTACACACAGAGGTATACTTGTAACCTACAGGTCAATAATTACTGTTCTACATGATGCAAGGCAAACTCTTGCCACATCAAAGAAATTTCAAAATCTGCATCAATAATGTTAAAATTATGTATCTGCACAGTATTTAACATGTTGGCTACCACAATGGTCACCAGTAGGTTTCATGAGACAATTTCAGTACCATTAGACACACTGATGGGACAAAGGTTTATCATTATATAGATGGGAGGCTTAGTCTTCACAGAGTGAAATAATGCATTTCTAACACCACAGCAAAAACAGGAAAGATGCATGATGTTTGTGATAGCCACTGGGGTGTTGCACAGTTCATACAGTGAGAGTTCTGGATTCTCTATTACAGTCACATGACAAAATTTACACCTGGGAAAATCACTTGGGTGTCAACATGTTGATGGTAGTTTATTAACAGCAGAGGTTAGTGTTAAATGAGGATAATATGAACCAAAATGGAAGAAATGGAGGAATAGATCTTTAGTTCTCATGGTGGTTAAGATGGCTGTCTTCTGGGTTGTACGGTCATATAGTCTGGTATTTAGAAATTTACTGGTTACAAAGGTGCTTGCTGCCTCCATCATCAGGATGATAAGTAAATGGAGGAATGGTCTATTTTTCAAGGTAATGCCTGATATTCGCCATTACAACTAGAGGTCTGTGCTCAAAGAAATAAAGAGGGTGACGTGCGCAATAAACTACAATGAAACAAAAGTTAAAATGGTCCATTTCAAGTTACAACCCTCATATTCACCCTTGCCCAAAATACACACCCTCCTAGGACAGCTTATGCTCCAGCTCTGAGATTTTGAATCACTTACAACATGAACAAGTCTGAATTATTAATGATGAGTGATCACTCCTAATAACAATATATGAAATACACTGGACTAGGTCCTGCAAGAAACATAAGAGCAGCTTTTCCAGTATTAATGTTCAGAAATTTAAGAATTTTGATTTCTGACATGACAACTGTAAATACATGTTGAAGCCACAGAGCAAATTAAAAAGAAACATATACATTATAAATTTAAAAAAGGACCAAAAGCTAAAAACAGGACATCGTTTTCTGGATACTTGTATTAATTATCTTGTTTGCTTAGTACTCCTCATTGGTTGTCACGGGATTTTCAATCAACACTACTAGTGGACAAATGTGGATGTTGTACAGTAATCTCCAATACACTTGCATATTCACACATCAGGAAAAAGTGACAATGAGATGCAAACTCTGTCAAACAGGTAAAAGAAAATGGGGGAGGGGGGTATATAACAAACAATTTACTATTCATATAGAATGGCGATCCAGTTTTGATTATAATTGATCAGAAATGTAACAAAAGCTGAGATGAATGGGTCTGAACAAGACAATTTTATTTCCAAAACAATGTGCTCACAGAAATATGAGTGTAACACTGAATTACTTTTGTGGAAACAGACAATTTAACAGGTTCTGAATAGAATAGATCCTTTATAGGCATATGCCTATGAATTAATAACAGAAGCACAGTATGTCAATCTAATATTCAATTAACTTAGCATCAGTTCTGCAGCATGCAAAAAAAGTAACGAATCATTTTGTATGACAAATGCAGGGTGAAAACCTCTTACAAGATATTTTTCTTCACTATCCTGTGCAAGAATGTTTACAAGTAGTTCTTGTGACAACAATTTATTAATACCTAGCTCCACACACACATACTCCAGAGCGTAACAATACAAATTTGACACACAGCTTTATGCTGAAATTATAGCGAGGATACACCCTAATATGGGATAAACCATTGTTTCCAAGTCTGTACAGCCCTGCATGGAAGCTGCTAGTCCATATGCAATGCTTCACGACGATAATGGAACGGTTTAATTTGATTTAACATGCTTCACTCACTAAACATAAACTTAAAACGAATGAGAGAAATTCAAACGAATGAACACTTGCAAACTCATCACAAGAGCATGACTCAATGTACTGCAGAAGCCATTTCTGATCGTGCTCTACATATTTCACGTATTTCAGGAACTCTAAGAATGCTTGTACTGAAGTAATAATAAACACCATACAAATCAACACATTCAAGCAAATCCTATGCCTGTGAAAACACAGATATTTAATTTCCTACACAAACCCGGAAACCATGTGCCTTATCATTAAGCTTCTTTTATCGAACTTTTCTCAGTGAATGGATGCATTCGTAATTTCCAGGCTCACCCTCTCAACGAATAAGTTTTCTAAGTAAAAAATTACAAAATTAAGGTATGTGTCAATTTGAACGAACAATGTGCAGCCAAGTTCCACAAAATTAGTAAATCTTACCGTTGTGAAGAGTCTTCAAACTCAACACTAATTCTCACGGAAACCTGCAAAATGGCCGACACAGAAGGCACATGCCACAGAAACGTTGCATCATGGGGTCGCAACAACGGTTTATTCCGCTATCTATTGGAACGAACGCGAACGTATACATCCAAAAAAACTTGCGAAACGTAATTCGTATCTTATGTAACGCATATAGTATCACCAATAAAATATAACGTAATTAATTTTTATATCAGAATGAGCTGCTTATATCCGTTTTGTTCAACACTTCAGTTCCCAGGGTATATAACAATGAATTACAGGATGGAGAACCTCAAATCCTACAATTACAGGATGATAGTACATTGAAAAGAATGCAGAAAGAAGGGTCGTGGCCTAATTCAAGGTTCTATCCAGGCTTTCACCTGGAGGGAATGAGTAAAACCACAAAAAACTTCAGGTAGGATAGTCTGTGTCCGGGTTGAGATCTGAACCCGCGCCCACCAGAATACGAATTACTCGACTACGACGTTCAGTACTGAGTAATACTGACCACGCACTGAAGGCGGTCCAGGGCTGCATCACGGTGCTTTATTGAGGACCGGGGCGCCGCCCAGAACACTTTTAAAAAACAATGATGTCAAATACAGACGGTCTAACTTATACATCTGTACGTTGTGCGTCTTTTAATTCTGCATTTAAATATGTAAAGGCATCATTAAATAACATAGATAACATCATCATACTATGATTTCAGCGTGGAACCTGGCCGATCCGGTACTTTGGCTATATTTTAATGACCTCTGAATAAGGGGGATTTCCAGATATCATTACAGAAGGAATTGTGCGTATTTGGGAATACCAACAAGTGAGTTTCGGAAAAAATAACCTTATACAAAATTTAATACTTGTACTTGTCTTATGATATAGTAGGTTTATCATTTTTTCCTATTACAAATTTTGTAAAGAGATGATAATGTTGCGTCATATTGTGATGATTATAATTGTTTAATTTTAACCGTCTAATCACAATAAAATATTGTATTAAATATTAAAATATTATTACTTATATATTATTTAATATATTTTAAATATTAAATGTTAATTGTAGTAATAATATTTTAATATTTAATAAAATATTTTATTGTGATTAGACGGTTAAAATTAAACAATTAAACAAATTTTGTAAAATAGTATGATTAAATTACATCTGAATTTCATCTGTGATTCTGTCATTTTTTTATAAAAGGTCTTATGTAAATGTGTGTACACGAAAACAGCTGTCTTCTCGGTCGCTGCGCCGTGTAGTGTTGCAGAATTGTTTATAGTCGGATAATAGAGACAGCAAGCACCTCTGAAACGTCTGTAAGTTTCTACGAGGCTACAGGACATAAAAACCCAAAGGAAACCATCTTCATACTCGCCACCGTGGGAACCGAAAATATCACATATGTACATACCGTCCAAAGAGGTGAATTCTGCGTTAGTGGTGTCCCAACTTGAGGGCACATCGATGCTGCCTTCAGATTGCTTGCTTTCGAACACGTCGGCGTTGGGGTTTAGGTTGAGGGCCGCACCGCTGAGACTAGGAGTCACCTAAATAAAACAAGCACAGTGACAATAGCCGTCATCTTACTGGAGCGATTTACTAGAACGATTTACTATTATTATTTATTTTCAAGCCAACACTCATAAAAAAATGTTTGCACGAGTCGAATAAATAAACACGGGTACCACAACTCGCTCCAGTAAGTCGTCTTCGCAATGAACTCATGTGAACTAGCCTTAACCGTTTAAAGCTGAATGGGAAATATATTTACCAGCTGCGTTAACATTCATTAACTCTGCATTTTGTATTTATAGACTTTGAATGATGAATCATTTACTTACACAGCATTAACAAGTTAATCAATACAGTGATAAACTGTCGTGTTTTCTTTGCGGTACGGATTGAAGTCTGATTTAGACGAGCTTCAGTTTCATAGGGTTAAGGAACTCGATCACATGCTACTGAATGACCATCCTCACTCCTGCAAGCAATCTGCGGTCTACGCCTTATAACTTGCGGGTCGAAATGCTCGAACGCCTACCCATCTGATTATGACCGCAATAAAACGTGATAAGAACAAAGATTCAGCTGAAGTTCGCAATGTGTGAAGACAAATACTGTAATTATCTTAAGATCATTGACTATTAATGTCTATTCATTGAACCTCAACGGAATACATCCTCGTAATTTTACCATCGATTCATTATAATACCTCAGGATTCTGACAAAGCTATGGTCTTACTCTATTTTCAACATATTTTCTGTTGGCATGGAAGAAGAAAACAATGAAATAAATTACAATTCTGTCTGAAGATAACCAGATTTGGAAGATTAATTACAAATTCTGCAAACCACTTAAACACAATCGCTAAGAAACAAAAGGAAATGGAACATGTGGCAATGATACCAGAAAACTTATAATAGTTATAGACAGCAAATATTATCAAAGTTAAAGAATCCAGATATTTAGAAAACACAATTTCAAAAATTAAAGAGGCCGTGGATTACAGGCCTAACAGAAGAATGCCACAAAACAGGAATAGTCACATCGGCAAACTCTCGTCAGACTAAACACGGCTACATAATATCGATAATAACACTCAAATATGGGGAGTCAGATACGAGCAGAGACGAGATTCCTTGGACCACTGGCGGGATTTACAAAATTTGATCACCGAAGGACTGTAGACATAATGGAATGTTTCAACTTAAAAAAGTGGAATGCAGATTGTCGAAAATCAAAAAAAGATAGAAGGAATGCACAGAAATACACTACCAAAATTATCACTGCAGTATTACAAATCCACTGGCAAAACAAATGTTACTGAGGTGGTCGTCAACAAGATTCAAATGGAAAGACCAAAGAGTTGATGGAACAGACTCTTAGACTAAAATCCAAGTAAAACAGGTCGAGACGTAGAGGTTATGTTTTTAAATTACGAAACCAGAGTGATGTTGACAGTAGTAAGTATTACACATTTCTCTACAAAAATTACTACCGCTATGGGAAAACGAATCTCGCACACAAAATTTAAAGTTCTGAGGGTTTCGGCTATAAAATGACCAGGCCTGTACTGAAGACGCAGGTCGATATTAATGGATAACTGTTAAAACGACTAAGGAAATTCCTTCTGAAACAAGCAGGCTGGTGAGATGCTACGTCAGCCTTCGTTAATATTTTATTTTATAGACCCTCATCTAAACAAGACTTGAAAGGTGTAACCTTTTCCTGAATGCACAGCTTCAACATTCGTCCTCTGAAAATTCTGAATTCTGAATGCTCCTACCTGAAATAAAAAGTTATAGTGGAACCACGGTTCGGGAAAATTTGACGTAAATACGTCTCTGTATTTAAATTATATTTACGTCTCTGTAATGTAATTTAATGTAAAGTAATGTAATGTTATCTTCAATGTCATCCATCTTGTTACGAAAGCGGATTGTTGACGGCAGTAATGTAACACAACAATTCTGAGTAAATAGATGACGTTTCCTAGGTAACATAACAATGCACGTAAGCTGACCATTGTTGTCGGTCCATATTTACACATTGTTGTCGATTTGTTGATACGGATCTTACACATTTTTCTGTCACTTTTTCGTAACACTTTTTCGTAACATGTTTTTGCGGAATGACCCTTCCATATAGACGTATTTACGCCAAAAAATCACATCATACTTATATCACGCAAACGTAACCATAACAGCTTACTGTTCACAATACGCGTAGCAACACACTACAGGCGATGTCATAACATAAACGTATCTCGTCAACTTAGGATTTATTCATTGACGCTTAAGAACTTACCTTCCTATTCACAAAAGAAACGTGAGAATTAAAATCTAATGCACATACATTCCACAATTTTTCCGAAAAATGCATGGACATTGGCCTACTCTCTAAAAGTTGCTTCTATCTTCACTAGAAATTGTTTATCGGAAACTGCTTTTTGCGAGAACAGCACAAACTTATCAACAACATCTGTGTATAGAGTACGATATACGTTGAAAGTCTCTTAATCTGGGAATTCTGAAGATAAGCATTCTTAAAGTATGACGTCTGTTATTTTATTTCTAACTATATACATCACACGTTCTTAATGACTTCATTCACTCTTGAACCAATAATAATATAATTTATCATGTCTTAACTGTGATTAGCGTGCTAGAGTCGTAAGCATGTGGTCATAGGATCGAGACAAGCCGATTCTTTTTTACACACAGCCACCATGTTACTGTCTCACATTATACAAAGAACTAGAGCAGGGCGCTCCTTTCGGAGCTCCTAGGGGGGTTTGGTCAAGTTTGTAAAACGCAACCAACCTTGGTTAGTCCCGAAGGGGAGTTAGTTTAGTGTCTCATTCAAGTGATTTAATCCCTGAGTAAGAAACTAAACTAACCCCCCCGAATGGGTGGTTTAAACACTTGACCAAAACACCGAAGGGGGTTGGTTGCGTTTTAAAATCTTGAGTAAGACACTAAACTAACCCCCGTGTATAAACAAATATAAGGTGATATTGTTGATGACGTCATTTTTTGACAACGATGGC
>NW_019059994.1:839922-855408 GCF_000696155.1 Zootermopsis nevadensis | reverse complement strand
ATTTCTTTGTTGTGAAGCGTTATATTTGTTTACTCGACATTGTTGTGTTCCACAACAATGCCGAGTAAACAAATATCTGTTGGCATTGTTGATGACGTCATTTTTTGACGACAAATTGGTTGAAGACAACGACTAATCACAAATTTTTATAGTAAAAAAAAAATGACTGCAGAAGAATTATGTATTAATATTTTTCGAAACTCTATTAACATGCATTATTGCCATGACCCTACTGTGTCAGTCCCACCAAACAAGTACGTCTGTTTTCAAGTTTACATTACAGACTGTAAGGAATGAAAAATTGACAGTGGGGTTCCGGAGAATCTGACGTAAATACGTCTATACGGAAAGGAAATTTATATATTGGCTTTATTCTAAATATTTCCTTTAGACATGCTTTACAGTTGAGTAAAGTTTGATTAAGACATTGCTTTTAACCTTGAATTAGTTACGCTTAAGATGGGTCTGTGGTAGCTGAAATACGTTATAAAATTGTACACTTTAGAGTATCAACATTTCGTGCAAACACCACATCTATACAAGATTTTGATCTAGTAGTAGTACATTGAGGATTTGACATCAACATTAAGCCTAGTGTTTCCTAGGTAACAACAATGCCGAGTAAACACGACGTTCCCTAGGTAACCATTGTAGTCGATTTGTTGATACGGATGTTACACATTTTCGTTCCACGTTTTCCTTTCACTTTTTTGCCGAATGACCCTTCTGTATAGACGTATTTACGTCAAAAGACAGGTTTTAGGGTAGAACCTAATGGTACAACGTTCGTACAAAATTTCATCCAAATCCGTCTAGCAGTTTTCGAGATAAATTATAAGGAACGACGGAAGGACAGTCAGGGTGTTTGTGCACATCGCGTAATTTTTTAAAATTCAATCCGCACCTCAAAGAAACACCATATTTCTCCGTTACTAAGATCAACTATTTAATGCTATCAAAGGAAACAATAGCTATTAACGCTGAGTCATATGAATTCAATGTCAACAAGCTGCAGAGTTACTTATTATTGAAGTAAATGGCGTATTAAGGTAGATAACTCCTTCTGTTGATTAAAACAGTAATCGTAACCTAACTGATTAATTGCATGGGCACAGAGTCCTTCGTCAGAAGCTGATAATCTCTCAATTGGTCAGAAAATTCCCCGTGATGGAATACATCCTGTTTTAACTATCAAATTTGTATGTTTGTATCTTGTTTTATTTTACTATATGCGAAAACTTGATGACCATCACTAGGCCAGGCCTGTTTAGATCAATCAAATACAACAAACTGTTAGCACCAACTGAGATTTTGGGTGACTCTGACACGACTCTCCTGAGGTTGAAGTGGACTCGAATTCTTTGTGTAAATACAGTGTGATGTCTTTAAAGCATTGCCTGCTTGGAATGTTTGATACGTTTGTCGTTTACGAAGTCATGAACTAAAAATTCGCAGTGTTCGTAAAGAGCCCGTTTTTGGAAAAGCCAGATAAGTGACTCGAGAAATAAACTGGTAAAAATATTAAATACTTCAAAATGGGCACAACTGTACCTAACCTGAATTCGGTCAATCGTATCCCGTCGAACACAAGCTTGCTTTAGCTTCGTACATTATTCATGTTTTGCGGTAAAACAAATCAAAGCATAATTTTTGACAAAGACCAAGCATTTTTCGTAAGAACATATCAGGAGACAGAAGCTAACGTGAAGATATTTTTAAGAGTCATCCGTCAATTCAGGAGCGTTCTGAACCCTGTCAAGCCTATATTCGAATATCTCAGCTCTTCCGTCCATCTGTCTGTCTGTCTGTCTGTCTGTCTGTACTCATGCAATAGCTCGGGAACGGCAGAACGGATTTTCATAAAATTTTATACTGGACAGTTTTACGAAAAGAATTGTACAGCATTTTCAGTTTCTATTTTAAATTTGTAAATCTTTAACTATCTCCTTATATAAGTACAGTTTGTTATTAAACAAATGATCTTGTAAATGGAGACGAGCTGTGTCTTGTTTGAGGTGCGAAATTAATTTTCTTGTAATTCTGAAGGCCATAACAACGTCAGATCGACATCTATTTTGCTGGTTCGTTTATGACAAGCCTAGATACTAATGAAACATTATTTTTAAAAATATATTGTACAATTATTGCAAAAAAAAATTTAAAATTTGCTTTCAACCCGTTATTTAATAACAAAGAAAAAGTACTCATGTACGAAATGTGACAATCTAGAAAGTCTGAGGCACCGGATTTAGTGATCCTCTTGGGTTTAAAAGGTGGTGACGTCTTGCTTAGATTGCACACTCAATACATCGGTATACTATCTAACTTGTGGCATTTTCAAACTGGTCTATGGGCACTACAAAACGTCTTTCTTCTGTAATTTTGTGGAATTCGGTGAAATAAAAGATTAGCAATTCACCGTTGTTTACGTACATGTAATTTTTCTTTGTATCAGTGAACCGGTTATTTTTGTAATACATTTACTTAAATGATGTTACCTCACAATATATTGTTTCAAATTTTACAAAAACGAGAAAGTTATCACTCATTATATTGGGCTTGTTCCAGACGTATCGACAGTGAAATGTGTAGACTTCACTGACAGAACAGCGTTTAACACATGCACTCTTACCCAAACCAACATGATTTACCGATTCACATACGTCATTAATTAGGATTCTTACCGAGGAAGTGGTTCTAGTTGATGTACACAATATTCCGAACTCTTGAAAAACTATGGGACCTTCGAAAAACCAGTCAATCAAAGTTTCCATCACTTGACCACAATCACTACCAGAAACAAATATCAGCGTCCAGGGGCACAAACATCGCATAACTAAGTTAGCCGCATCCACACTGCACTCTGGCAAACGAGTAGACTGCATTTGTTTGAGCGCCGCGCGGTCGACGTTGGTACCGCATGCACTGCTGCGCAAACTCGATGTTTCACAGGACTGTCCGTCCGTCCGCATGTAACAAATCCGAAACTACTGAACGAATACTGCCAAAATTTCGGAATGGAAAGTGGGTCTCCTCAATATTTAATTTTGATTCATATCGGCTCCACCAAATCTATACATTCTTTTTTAACGAACATATAAAACATTGTTCACAACGAAAAACAGGCTAATGTATATCTTTAGATATTCAGCTATGTTTCGAAATATTTTCGATACGATGAACATTTAAAAAAATAGAAGTACAAACGTCATACCAGTACAACTGGATGCGCGTTCATTTTATTTGTGTTCTGTTCCTAGATAAACTACACAATCACATATTTAAATAGTAACATCATTTAAAATGTACTTTTATGGAACAGATAAATACAATTGTCGCGATTCAGTTCCTACACGGTGTTAACAGGCATAATAATTTCGATTTAAATGCCATGCCATAAGAGCGTAGTTACAGTAGCCTAGACGTACAGCAGAAAGAACGTAAATATTTGAAGGCAGCAGAGAAAATTTAACAAGAAATTATTAGTATAATATATTTTCATACAATTGTTTACATGTTTACATACATTTTTTTGGAGGGAACGGCATACATTTGCGGAAAGGATAAAAGAATTGAGGAGAATAAGGGATTAAGATATGAAAGAAGTCATTCCGCATTAAATTTTAACCGAATATGTGGGTACATATTATGTCTCACGACCAAATTTCACACTCCTAAGTTGATTAGTTACCACTACCAAAAATGAACAAGTTGTAGAGTTGTTGAGGCCGCTATGTTTTATATTAAATTGCAACTTCATATTTTCTCGTCATTATTGACAGGTAATTTGACACTTGTACAAATGTTACTTCAATTTATTTCTGGTCTGACGATACAGAATGAAACATGCGACGTTAAGGGCACCGTAAGTGTTCCCAGATAATTTGGAGACCGAAATTCGAAACAGACGACTTATGCCTCCATCCTACTCCTTTCCGATTCATCAATCACATATCATCCTACTATTCGACCCTACATAACCTAAGCAGTCAAAATAGCGCCTTTAAATAAACCATTAATCAAATATTTGAAATATTTATGACAGATATTTTTGCAAAACACTTTGAGAACACACTACAGTGGAATATGGGCGACAGATCTACTCATACAGTTTAATAAAAAAATATCAACTGACCTTGTTCAAAAAGCACCAGATGCTTCCGTTTGTTCACGTCACACGGAACAATAGACTCTCACTTTGCGGATATCCTATGCTGTTAATGGCGATAGCCGCCAAACGGAAAACCTTCGCGGTTTCAATAGTCACTCACAACATTGCTACAGTGTCGACATTCTCTCTCATTATATTCTGCCATCGCTAGTTCTTTGGCACCTCAGATGAAAACATTTCCCACTTTCAACAAAAATTGCGTACATTTAAAACAGGTAAACTGCATTGAGAAAAGGATGTTATGGAGAATATTTGGACCCAAGAAACAGCTAGCAACAGAGGATAAAGCAAAATAACAAACAGCCCCACAATTTATATCCCACATCAAATCTTATTAGGACGATTAAATAAAAGCATGAGGATGAGGGCTGGATTCATCTGCGACGGGCACTTGTGGGAAGAAAGTGAAACTTCTTGTTCCATAAAAGACGGTCAATGCATTGACCAGTTGAGTGAATATTACGTCCTCAAGAAAATATCTGCTTCACGTAATTTGTGTGAATACATGAAAACTAAATTGAAATGTACCAAGCTCGTCACTACATAGTGGATTTTAAGTTGTGAAGATAGTAATATTTACAGCGGCATGATTCTAACCTATTTATGCACTACCTCAGTACAACAGTACAAAATAGCAATTTAAAAACAAAATATGCGTAACAATGGTTCCTCGCTCTTATAGCAGTGTAGCTTACAGAACAGAGCACACCCAATAACATCCTGTCAACAGTAACATTAGATCTCAGTTACGAACGACAATTAATGGTAAGTACATTAACATTAAGATTGTGTATAATAGAATATTATGTATCTATTATCAACGGCAAAACATCATTACGTATTCTACTAATATAAAGCAACTTAATTTTGGAGTTGATTGCGTGTACTCATTCATGTTATCTAACTATCCTCTTTGAATTATTGCAAAGATAATTTAGAGTCAAACGAAATGTGAGCCATAAATGCCAGACTATAAGAAGGAAACGTCTAGGATTATTTTTAAGATTCCATGACGACATCATCAGGAGTAATTCAAGAAAACTTGTAAGCTCAGGATAGAGTGAGTATTTATCTTTCGAGATTCGAAACAAATGCTGTTCGATTGCAAGTGAGGTACGGAACTGATATGTTCGGCGCGTGCAATTATGTATGAGTGCGTGTGGAACAATAAATCAATAACTTATATATCCCATTTGAAAATAAGACTGCTACAGTACTCGTAAACTACAGCAATGAATAATCGTGCCTCACAATATAATACAATTCAATTACAGTGTAATTTGCTTCATGGTCTGTAAAAAACATAAAAAGTCTTAGGCCGCAGCACTCAACTCGAATGTTCCTCTTGAATAAAGTAGTACTTATTCATAAATCACCGTAAATCAGGCAATAATATGTACATCAGTGACAATACCTGATAAGTTCTTTGGTAACTGTAAGATTCCCACAAAATGCAGAAATAAAGCTTTTGCCTCAACAATATGGTTCATGTCAACCAGGAAAGACAATTACTGTGTATGCAACAACAAATATTTTTTTAATTTCCAACAACAGGGCATTTTGTACAAGAACACGCCCTTCAACTGTATTAGAACATGCCAATTACCGAAAAGAAGTAAAATTGTACTTAGGTTTCTTTTCGCAAATCACCAGCTGCTTCTACGTTCAGGAAAATCAAACATTAATGCTTATAACCGGAAGTATATTTCTCTTTTACTCAGTACCTTCAGTGGAATAGCCTACTATTTCATATAACATGTCCCCATGAAGTAAGCCAATTGAATGGAACAGTCCTTCCTGAGAATCTAATAGTCACTCAGCCAGTCAATAAATTTTATTGAACTCGAAAGTTCATCATCGTGTTCAGAAGAGCCCGTCACTGCCACCTACCATCAGCCAAATTAAGATAGTTCACGCCTTCATATCCAATTATTTAACATTCGTTTTAATATTATACTCCTATTTGCGCCTAGGTATTCCATGTGGTCTCTTCCTTTCATATTTTTCGACCAAAACCCTGTTCGCACTTATCAATTCTCTCATTCGTGCCATATGCCCCACCTATCTCATCATCTTTCACTTTATCATTATAAACAGGTAAAATTGAAGCTCTAATAAGACGAGATACATATTTCTATTTTAAAACCTATTATTGCTCCTGAGTTATTGTAAAATAAATAGGCCAAAAAAATCACAAACTAATAGTCACGTGAGTAAATATAACTTCCAGTTGTTATTATTTCTATTAATATTTTTTCTTTGCATCTTCTTGTGCAACCTTACTCAAGTTCACAATCTAAATATTTATATGTATTTCCCGTTAAAATATGTTTTATTTGTTATGAATCCTTTTAAGCTTGATTAGTTATGGAAACAGTGTGCCTAGATCCAACCATGTTCATACGTAACTATCACTGTCCGATTGTCACTATGCATATCATTATCATCATCATCTATCATTCTCAATGCATCACCAAATAAAAGTAAGGCAAATTAACAAATTTTCCATATCTTAAATGAACCCAGCAAGCCTACTATAAAATTTACTTATTTAACAACTCCGAGGCACAGAAAAGAATTTGATGGCTCCTGATGAACACAATTCACACACACATTTTCCTCTGCCTTCAATTAGACACAAATCAGATGGCCCCACAAAATATTCTGTGCAGAAACTGTTAATTTTCATTGTTATAAACATATTCAATCCTCACAAAAGGGATTTATTACACCACCAGTGAAAGGCACAGAAGATATTGTACATTGTAATTAAAGAATAAAGAAATGTCAACTAACAGCGTCTTACCGTTTCCAGTTGAAGTATTTCCACCCCATCACAGCACAAATTGTGCTGGTATTTTACGCACTTGGTTTGAATTTTGATTACTCTGCAATTTTCACCGTGTAGGCTACTGCAGAATGATCTGAGTGACGTCAGCTCGCGTCGTCGGATCGAACATATTTAGCTTTTTGCGTCGGCCACTTGTTGGCGTTGCGGTCTCACAGTCAAATAAAACACACGAATGGAATCCAACATTTCATATTATTTAAGCAGTGTTTACATCTGGTTACACTGTGTATAGAATCTGACAGTTACAGAAACGTGGAACAATTCTGTCTCCACTTAAGTCACGACACTCTAAGAGGTCTGCACGAGCCGAAATTTTAGAATTTCACCTGGCCCAAGCCCGAAGTTTATCTTTAAATTTGTTACCGTAACCCCGCCCCCCAAGACCGAGTTACTTTTATTCTAGCCAGAATAAAGCGCGATCTATTTACAAGTTACTAAATACTAAGTGAGTTTGCCCTGACCATCGTGCCATCACTACATATTTTAATGAATAAATGCCAATAATTCTTTAATTAATTATTTAACTACTCTCTAAGCGCATATGAGGTTATTTTGGCATTCGAGGAACAGTACAAAGATACAGGATGCCAAGTTTGTAAGGTGTTATCTCGAATTATTTCTGGGAGGGGCAGCTACGGAAACCCCAGAGAAAATCAAATCTGTGAGACTTGTTTATGGGACTCGACCGTGTCGCTAGCAATAGGCGAGAGCAAATGCGAACAAAATTTTCTTTGCGAAAAAGAAATGGTCCGAGAATGCCCGAAATATTCTGAGAAAAGCCTGATTACTATAATTTGATCTAGGCCCGATCCTCGAGTGGGTCGGGGCCGTGTATAGTAACTCTGTGGCACTCCATACATTTTGAAATGTTACGATAGAGAAGCTCCATTTTAACCCTTTAAAGTCTACCGGTAACCAAACGTACAACCTACATTAACAATCACTAATTATGCATTCTGCCAACAAAGCTCGTTTATCAGCTAAACAACGATTATTTCCTTAAACAGCAATAACAAATGAATCCTTAAAATGGTTACGGGTTGTGCTTTCATTGAGGTAATGAATGACGCGGGGTTCAGAACACAACACAAACATCTTTCAGAATTAGAATGTTTGCTTAAAACCACAACACGGCGTGGCTCCACTTTCGCAATATGACCGATCAGAGCAACGCCGTTATTCCGCCAAAGTCGGGGAATTTCTTATATACGAAACTATGTGAAACTAAATTTCGGCCAAAACTGGAGCCAGCCCACTTTTGCACTGGGCCCTTCTGTTGTGTCTACGTCGTTCGTTGTACATGGCGTATATCAATGTGTTGCACTCGATCACCGTCCCTCGTCCGGATTTTCTGACAGCATTTTTTTTTCACGGCCAGTTATTAGTAGCAGTTCGGCGATAAGCAATGCAGTTTTAGATAACAACCCATAATTCGAGGAAACACAACCTTCAGGGAAGTGTACTGCATATTTTACAGTGCCACGCGATTGTACGCAAAAAAAAACTAAACAAAGAAACGGACACTCTAACGAACTACAATATTAGTGTAGAACAGTTTTCTCTAATAATATCTCCTTATGAATACATGTTGGCGTCATTGTTTGCCTGCGATGTTAGGTTCCTCACACTTCCTCTTCAGGCTGCGTTTTCGGCAGTTTCTAACATTTTGCCAACACTTTATAGCAGTATTACCAATAATTAAGAATCACGCAAGTGTATATAAATTACGCTATCCACAATCATGTGGTCTTCGCATAATGATATGGACAAAATATACCCAAAACGGCAAGACCAGGCCTGTCCCTTCGTCTGCATATTTAAGATCGAGAGTCGTAGAACGGGTTTTCATGAAATTTGGTATAAACGTCATACCACTGAAGGTTACTCCAACCCCATACTTTCTAATTTAATAAATTCTGTAACAACGTTGCAAACGCACTAACATTTGAGGTTAGAGCCATTTAGTGTCCTGTAATGAGACGAGGTGACAGATTTTCGAAAATATGTATATTTTATTACGCTTGTTTATGTAGAATATAAAATTACATGTCTGCAAAAATATGCCATTGGAGATAGGCTAACAGTCGCTCAGAAAGTCAAACGCCGTCTTTTATGTAAGTTAAAGATTCATCACTGTGTTTCCTACCACTGGATCCCTTCCTGAGCCTGATTAATCCATCCCACTCCCACACACACATCCACAATCCCCATCCAATATCATCCTCCCAAACGGGCTATTCCCTTCAAAATAATAATAAATGTTAAATTGCCCTGGGTTTTCGTACCATCTCATGAAGACGCATAGGAGTTGGGTGGAAACAAAGTTGGAAATTCGTGTTATTAATCTCGGAATTAGATGGAGGCAAATGGTCACCTTCATGTTGTTTCTTATCGCCTAACTCCCTTGCAGATATGCACATCCAGAATAAACCACATCATGCGAGACGTGGCAATACAACTGCTGCAAACTCTTGGGCAGAAAAAGTGCTTTCCACTTAGAGACAGGTCCAGAAACAAATTTCTGAACTGTTTGCATTGTTGTAATGCAATTTTATATGGCCAAACATAGACAGGTATATATTTTACGACATGACTTTGATCAATAAAATTGCAGTTGTTGCTACTAATTAAAGGTACATGTACAGCGATAAGGTGTGGCAAGCATGATTTAGTGTTGTGCGCGATAATTGTTGCTACCATATGGCAAGGACGCTCCCATCCCACGTGTTCGTTGTGACGTCTCGCGCGCGCCGCCGGGTTCAAGTTGGTATCGATCCAAGATGGCGCGAATGGACCAACAAAATAAGGAGAGTTCTGTGTATATTGTGACCTGACCCCACAAGCCAAGGAGAGGTGAACCTCGAAGGAGGCCGGCAAGAGTCCACACAACGACGTCAAGCAGTGACATTGTTCAGAACAGACAGCAAACAACAGTGTTCTCGTGACATATGGCAACTTGTCTTCCACTCCTAACCTCACCTTCTGTATGATGTAGCAGCGTGGATGGTAAGCAGTACAGATGTAGGTGCCATTGGCGTCCAGGCAGGCCGTTAGCGGATCGGTCACCACCGTTTTGTGGGGTGGTTGAAGTTGCCCGCTGTTTCTCTGTTGGGGCATCTGCGATGAGTCGGGAACTGCTGAACATGCCGACCTGTTGAGTCCAGGCACTCCGCCAGCCGCACACGACGACAGCAACGTCAGCCCAGCTGCTCGTCACGGCCCCCTCCAGCTGCGGACGAGGACGCCGGCGCGCTGGCATCTCGTCATCTCGTTCGGCTGAGCCAGGTTACGTCGTCCCGTCCGCAAACTTCAACCGGACAGGTCCTTGGTGTACACAGGGAAGTGCAAGCAATTGCAATGCGAGTCGATCGGTTGAAAAAACAGAACTGGTGCCGAAAACGTAGTATGCGGTGTACCGAAAAACAGACTTTAAATATCATGTATTCCCGAATGCCATTTACACCGACCGATTAGAAATGGGGATGAAGTAAGTCCAGGCTTTCCGTTACGTTTATCATATGTGCATGTGCAAGTAGAACATATGGTTGCAAGCTAGCGGCTGGATTGGAATTCTGGAAATTGCCATAACATGTCCAATTACTCAGGAATTGATTTACGTTTAAGTCGTGGTGGAACAAATTGTTAAATATTAATTAGTTACAGTTTATTTAACGACAATCAGTGTTTAAAACTTCTCAGTAGGCAGGGGCAACCTCAATGTAGCCTCAGGACGAATCTTGTTTTCGCATCATGACCGCGGGAAGTTATTATCAGTAGCTGAAAAAAATGAAATCCGAAATCGAGGCTAGTGTTATGCTAAAAACTGTCGAAAAAGAAACTAGATGAAGTGGACAAACAAATTGAATAAGATTATACAGAGATTAGTAAACGATATGAGTTTCTCTTGTATGTGTTGGCTTGAGTAAGTCCGTCTTATCAAGCATTAGATATAACATCTACAGTTCAAACAACGTCGTTAAATAACACAGGAATCCATCAGTTTGGTTGGTATTTTAAGAAAAGGGATTGCGTTCTCTCCTTTACACTTCTTTCTTCCATGGAGACTGATCGTTTTGAGTTGTTGGGTCGGGTCTTCGTAAGTGGAACTGTGTAACTCCACGTATATACTTTGTTCGAAAACCTGAGGCATTTCAACGTTTCCTCCGGTCTAAGGTACAGAAAATATATGTACAATGTATCATGCATTGACATTTCATCCCTCGGAAAACGTGTTGCTGCTATATCGATTCATCAATTAGAAGAGGTCTAGAGCCATTGACACTTTCACTATATGATGACGTAACATTCTGTAAGTGTTGGTCTAAGATTGCTTGCAGTTTTCGTTCCACATACCGCTCAGCCACCAGTGATACGTCCCTACCCACAATTCTACCTCTGTCTATTTTTAATTATACAAACTGAATGTGTAGGTACGTAAATTCTAATAATCTGCAGACATGCATTTTGAGTAAGCGCAACCGAAGTTGGCATCACTACATTTCGATCGAATTTGGGCTTGAAAATGAGATTTTTTAGTTTGCCGTCTAAAACTGGGAAAAATAATGTTTTACAGCATGGTATCTTACCGCGATTTTTTCAAACCAGAAGAGCCGGTGTTTCAAGCGAGCTATCTCATGCACAGCACGGGAAAATATTCATGATGTTACGTTGACTCTCAGTGTACAGATCTAGAATGCCCACCACTCCCAAACCGCCTGACTCACAGATTTGTAAACGTCTAATTAGTCTCAACAAAATCGAACTTGTGTAAAGGGAACTAATAATGCTGTCAGGTTGTATTACAGTGTTATGTTGTAGATGTAATTAAATATTCATAATGTGAAACCGTTACTGGTTTACATTCTGTAGGTGCAAATCACTTACGATTAACATTCATTTTACAGATGTATTCCTGTTGATCCGCTGTCATTACTATATGACGAGCCCTTCAGATAATGTTCTGCGTTCCTTTACGAAGGCCTCGGAATTTGACCATATCTTTAGGGGTCAGTATGTCTAACGCAGTTTGTTACATGCGATGTTGAACCAAAGGTTTGTTCTGCCAGACAATGATGTTTCTCAATTGTGAGAAAAACATGTAAACTATCTTCGCAAAAACGAAATGGCTCGCATTCGGATGACACTGCGTTCGACTTGGGTGAGATGAATATATCTCGATGCTTTGCAACTCGACCTGTTGGAAGTTAGGATAAAACTGCTTGACCATCTACAATATGTAGCATGTTTACCATACATCATTCCAACTCACACAACTTCGGCAGCAGATACAGCATTAAAATAAAGGAAAACTACGATCCTCGCAAACTCATCGGTTGGAATTCTTATGCTTGACGAATGTTAAAGACAAAAGAGGTTAGCTATGCCTTGAGGAGGATGGCGTTTGTCCTATCAGTTGCACGTAATATAAGTTCTGACCAAAACACGTTTTTATTTAGTACCAGACATTTAACGGAAATACTTTTTATGCTGGTAGTGTTACCGGTTTGCTGTTGACAATCAAATTTAACCTTTGCATCTGTCATCTCATCCAGCAAGGAAATTATAAGATGCTGAAAAGCTCTTATCATACTGCTGCTGCACATCAGGGTGGAATTTCAAGGTCCAATCTCAAGACAAGATAAGTATGATCGGTGGACTTACCAATATGTTTTAAAGGTTTTCACCATTTCTGACAACACTCCTGCAATATTGGGTGAATCAAAGTGAACCCGGGGGTATGAGCACATACAGCCTTGAAAAAAGGCATTCTTTCCATTAAAATAAAATGTTTCTTGCATATTAACCACGGCTAAAAGTGTGAGCATATATATATTTTTAATTTAATTCTTCAAATTTTGTCACAAGGGCATTCTGATTAGGGCAAAACGTTTTGGAATGGAAATAAATGGAGGTGACCTACTTTAGGAAACAGGATGGAAAGCCTGAGAAAACAATTAATGCTGTCAGTCAGGATAGTCAGTCTTTGGCCTTAATCTTGTGCATTAAAGTCTTTCAACAAAGAACACTGGATAAAGCTCACAATATTATGGCAAAAGGCTATTAGTTCCTTCCATGATTCTGCAACTTTGCCAAACATTTTCATCTCATACCAAACTTAACCTTCCAATTACATCCAAATGCCAACTAGCCACTAAGATATCACTATTCAATTTAGCAAGAATCTAAACTATATAATGAATGATCAATCAATACAATAATTTCTTGTTATTACATACTAAAAGAAAGTTAAATCTGACTTAAGTTTACACTCAAAACCTATGGTTTTAACATACTGAACCAAACTGATGCATGTTTCATGCAGAATTACCTACTGTTACAACACAAGAGCTTTTATGCATTGATGTAGTGAGTTTATATGTAAAAAATTAAAACAAATGGCTTTACAATATTTTGTAAAAATTCTCCATGCAACATCAGTTCCTTCTCAAGTTCTTTTGTATACATGACCAGTCATTTTTAAAAGATGCTCTGAAGCACTGTGAACATGATTAAGACCCACACCCCTCTACCAATAGCACTTTTAACCAATCTATCAGCATCTTTGTAACCATTTTATTATTGGTATTCTGATGGGGCCATCTACACTC
This sequence comes from Zootermopsis nevadensis, assembly GCF_000696155.1. The sequence goes on along the minus strand of NW_019059994.1, from coordinate 841,778 downwards.
ACTGGTGGACTTATATTCCTCGATTACATGCTACTCCAAGATACAATGCAATCTGAAATCACTGCACCCATAAACAATTGCCCTTTCTATTTTATAACTTTAAAAAAATGTTGTATCCACATGAAAACCCCTATGTCTGGAGTTTTTCCCCATAGGGGAAGACACCTATATCAAGGATTTTCTATCACCGTTGTAGAATGTAATGACCGCCCATCACTGTTCTAATGGATTAACCCCAAACACATACTTCAGTGCATTAGATTTTGGTGTCACCTTTTTTCTATTGCACAAGTTTGAAAAATGCTTAGCATGGCCCAATTTGTAAGGTACACTTTGGTTAGGTCATGTGGGATCTTATCCACACCCAGTGAAGGCCCTGCAAATTCTTACATCACTTGAATTGCAGCTGACAACACACTGTCCATACAACTCCCAGTAACTGTTCTTCCAATATAAACTTATATTTGACTCTCCAAACATTAAGCAAAATTCATTTTTTGGCGATAATGCCAGAGGTAAAAGTGCGTCCACATATTATGTCTTCAAAGCACAAAATTTTCACAATTTTGCATCCAGCAGCAATGTGGCGAGAGAAAACATAATTAACTGTTTACAAATGAGAAAATAAAGTACCTAAAAGCCTTGACCATTTTACTTTTGCCACACAAATGTCCATTACATGCAATGTGAAATAACCCCCTTTTCCATTCTTGGTGTTCCACATGACCACTTTCCCATACAAATTTCAGCCCAGACATCTCTTTCCATTCAAGCTTTATATCCAGCTCACTCGATGTTGCAGGCCAGTGTTATGCGGCTTCAAGAACTTCTTGTCACACCACATGCGTGTTAGGCATCTGGATGTTCCATAACCTCCTAGATTTACTTAAACATGGGGGGGGGGAGGATTTATACAAAGAGACAACACACACAGTAACTCCCAAATTATATCTGTTATAACAATTGTTCACATTTCCCTCATAGTGGACAATTCACCCAAAAATGCTTACACTGATAGATCACACATTCTAATCTCACTTAACTGTGGCTACTCGATGAAGAACACAGTTAAAAGCCTGTAAAACATCAAAACAATAAAAACACTTGCTACTGTTCCATAGGAATTAGGATACAATATTATCACATGTGCTGATAAACTTTTATTTGAACAACTGAACCATCATACACTTGAACCAGTCCATTCAACTTTTTAAATCTAATTCATTTAACATTCAAGTTCATGAATTTTAGAACAAAATTAAGTTAACCACCCAGTCTTAAAAATCAGGAAAGATAAACCACCTATTTGAAATGAAAAAATTTAATGAAAAACAAATTCTGATAAGCTTAAACAGTCATACTGAAGCTTTATCCGAACTGCAACTCATATCTGCATGATCCCCCCTAAAAGGCACGAAATATCAAATTGGAGAGGTTGGAGATTTGAATCATCAGTATGCAGTGCTGTTATGCCAAGTCAATACCATACTCAAACTAAATGTACAGTAAAATGCCAAAGGCCTAAAACAAGGATCAACTAAAAACCAACAGACAGCCGAGCTTCAAAATGTATCTCCTATACAAAAATAGTTCTTGTAGTTACAAAACTGCATACATCCCCCATTAAATAAAAAAAAAATTCCAATGTTAACACTTTTTCCTCCTAATTGGCTCATAAATTTCTCTAAAATCATCAATAGCGCTGAGATACATGCTATCTCACACAAAGCACGCACATTGCCTCTAATTGTAGGACAAACAGCCTGGGATTGAATTGCCTGTATCTAAAGAGCGTTAAAAGGATGAAGAGCTAAGATTATTGCTTGCTTAAAGAAAAAAGAAGGGGGGGGGGGGAA